>CAJNOQ010002330.1:0-24904 GCA_905250885.1 Didymodactylos carnosus | reverse complement strand
TTTAGTATTTCGATCGTAACCGGAAAGTCGTCAATTATTTTGAATTGAGCTAGCGGTGGATTTTGAAGAACGCACTTCATTCTACAAAACAAGACGCTTTCCAGGATTCTACGATATTCCTTCCAAATATTATAGGATAGACGAAAGAGAAAAAGCGGTAACGCACAGACACTCTGGTAGCAGAGTTAGGCGTTTTTCATGTTTAGTCTTGCTACTCAAACGTCGGATGTAGAAGAAGAGTTGCTCCATGCATGCGAACGAAAAGAGGAATAAATTGAACAATATCGTCGACAGGTTGTCATTTTTTGAAAACTTAAATTCATTTTGTAAAACTGAGCGCACTGCACAACGATCTAAATATTTTATGAGGAATTAAACTAGTACACTCATCAATCCATAGAAAAATGATCTAAAACGAGCTGTTTGAAGGCTAATATAAAGAAAGATCTAGATCGTTTCGAAGAGGAGTCGTATAGATACGCGAAACGTCTCATTTTGTATAGTGAAGAACATGATCTTCGTACACACGATCGTTTGAATTTTAAATAGATAGTTAATCTCTAAGTATTAAACTATTGTACAACGATGATCAACATCGTGGGAAGACGTTGTAAAAATCAATTGTTAACGATCAAATAACAGTGTGAAAATGACCTTGAAACTGCTATCAATACATCCACATTTTAATTTAAAAAACCGACCATTAAAATCGCATTAAAGTCTTTCCAGTTTTGAAGTCTAAGAATGGTCAAATTGGTAGAAAAACGACCGCTTGACGACGAGCAAGTAATGACCTATTAATAGGCATTTAACAGGTTATTAATAATGCCGATTTCGTAGTTCTGGGCATCACGTCAAATTTAATTTTGGGAGGTTTAAGTCATACATGATATAAACTCGTCTCATACACAAAAGTGTATATAATAAAGAAGTGGGCGTGAGAATATGTACAATTAACTATGTTATCGCATATTTTTCACGTTCAGTTATTAAACGATTTTTTAATTTTTTCTCACGGATATAGTTCACTGACTGTGAGTAAATATAATGTGATAAAAAATTGTTGATTTTAAACGCTACTATCAGAGTTTTATGTGGACTAAGTTAAAAAATTATCATTCCATATATGCCACGCTTATCACTGCTATATTATTGATTCATGTCAAAAATGTCCCTATCGTTCTTGATAGGGATTTTTATCTGGATCGATAAATGATGATAGAGTATAAAAGTCTATTGGACAATATTCTCAAACAGGTAGACCGATGGATGGAGTTTCCATTACACTGTAAGTTGAACATAATATATCCATTCCCTTCATCTATTCTAGCCAAATTATTTATTAGTATAATATGTAATAATAATAAAAATAGTTTCGATCACCTTTTATGACGTATATATGTATATATACATCACTCGAACGAAAATTGAAAAACACAGATAATAAGATTAAAAACCACAGGTGTTAGAGAATAAAGAGTATATTTTCTCGAATCATATCAGTATCTGCTGAACTTACTGATCTAAGATTCTTATTGTCATTTGGAAAATAGATAAATGAAGCTCAGTTGCTTGGATTTTAGTTAATTGTTTTTTTGATTTGAGTACATTGCTCATATTTCCATTCTATTATTTTATTTTCAAATGGTTTTTTATGATGGCCACGAGCTAGATGTACTATTGTCAAAAAATTATTGTTGAAAAAATTTTTGTTTTAAAGGTGACGATTGTCATAGAAGAGTGTACGTATGTTCATAGTAATTGTCGTCGTTAATGTTAAATCAATCTTCGACAAAAGCACAAAAAAAAAAGAGTATGCCAAATGGAAGAGAGCGATTGATTTTTATAAGATCAAAAATAAACATGCAGTTGTTTCTATACATTGACCGTATAATAAGATGAATGTCTATTTGAAAGAATATTACAATAACATACATACATATATATCAAACATGCAAAATTAAAGAGCACCTTAATTCTGAGAGTCTCCAACACACAACAGACAAAAAACTACATGACAAAAGTAAGATTTTTCTAGTTAAAACAAAAATGTTTCAATCTACTCTTAATATCCAATATCTATATTTCAGCGTTTTCGGCTCTCTTGTGTTTTACAAAAAATACTTTTTTGGATAGATGAACCAGATGAAAATCATTTCTCTCATCTGCACCTGAAATTAGATACACTACTTTTACTATTTTTTATTTTATTATCTAATTGTTACCATTTTGTTCTAAATAAAATCTATTATACACACAAATTTAAATATGGTAAAATGTCAGCTATTGTTAGATTAAAAGTTCATAAAGAATTTTTATCTTCTTTTCTCTAATAGCTTTGAACGTCTTTATCCTTTTCAAAATAGGTATGATTTTCGATAGATTCAAAAGTAAACTCAGTGGATCTGTCACTATTATGATTTGAAATGATTGTTTTTAAAATTTGACGAGTCATATATTCTCATTCAAATATATAAACATATCATTTTCTTTTTGATGGGAAAAAGAAGTGGTTTGAGTGACAGTTGCTCTTGCTTACTTTAACCGTGCGTTTATCAAATACTATGGTTGTATGCTTTTTTTTGTCTAAATTTTGTCTTCAATGGTTTATTGAACATATAACTATATACTCAGCGGTGCGTTAGAGTAAGTATACTCTTTTTGTACCGACACACGACCAAAGTAGCGAATTTATAATGACTTACAACTAAATTGAAGTCTTAAATGCTCGTCGACAACTAGCCACCCAATGTCTCGTTATTATCTGAATCTAGTAAAAAAAGATTGAAACGAACAGTTATGATGAATCAGTTGGAGAAGTTATTAAACTGAATAATGATTTCTTAAATCAATGACAACAAACATCATTCTTTCTCCGTCTTCCGAAATGCAGAGCCTTACATGCAAAAATGAAGCTCACGCTGTTTATTTCATATTTACACTTATCATTGTTCTTCTACAAATTATCGTCATACTTTAAATACGAAGGAATCTTTATATCTTAGCTCTATTTTTCTACAAGATATTTAATTTGTCCGTTTTGCAAACAAATGACTTTTATCGAAGAACAGCGAGCGAGCCGGGCGATGCTACAAAGTTTATCCCAAGATAGTTTTAGCTATGAAAAAGTTATACTGTCTTTTACTCTCCTTACTTTTCTATGGAATTGATGTCCCTCTAGAATGGAAATATTTTTTCTGGCTCACTTTCACCTAGCTCACCCTTCATTCACGAGCACACTCATAACTTTGCGCTTGTGTCTGTGTCGAAAAAATGCGTACATTTGTACTCTAACATATATATAGTCAAACTGTTAGTTATTACGACTTGTACCTTACAAAGAGACTAAAGAGAGTAAAAGACTAAAAGGAGTAAAGTGAATAACTTAAAAGACATATTCAGTCATCTATCAGTATAACTTTTTCTTAGCTAAAAACAACTCGAGACAAACTTTGTACCTTGTCCCATCTCTGGAAGAACGATTTTTTCACGAAAAGAAATTAGAATTTTTTAAATTTTTATGTTAAACCTTGAAACATTCTGGTCCTCACGTCCTTTTCAATTGGAGTGTTTCTTAATCTCATTTCACATACGTATGACCGTGCATATATTGAGAAAGTTCAAGTTTGTTACTTAAACTATGAAATTGAAGAGAATTTTATATTAATCTATGTTTTCTCTATCAGAAAAAAAAAGAGAATAATGTATCTAACTGGATTTAATAAAAATATGGTTTTTATTACTTGAAGGTTACACAATTTCAAATTACTATAAATATTGATCTCATTTAAATTGAGATATTAGTTAGTTAGCATAGATTTAGCAGAAAATAGATAGATATTAATGACATATGACTTTTTTTCTTCTTCTAATTATCTCATTTTTTTCATTTTAGTTGTTTCATCCATGAGCTAATTGCTCAACATAATATTTATTTTTTATTTTTTCAAATTTATTATATTTAAAACGAGAAGCATATCTTCTCCAAATAAAAAACAAATAATTATTATACAATCAAAATTGATGACAATCGATCGATATATAACAAGAACATTATTCTAAACTTCGATCTTTGTTCTTCTCTTCTATTTAAATATCTCAATATTTTTTTCTTCTTCGTCTCTTATCATTTTTTATTTTCGTTTAATAAACAAATAGATCTAACAAAGAAGAAGAAGAAGAAGAAGAATTGATGAATATTATTATGAACAAATATATCATCTATCATATAAAAGCAAGCGATCTAGCAAAGAAAAAAAATTGTACAAAATAATCGATCAAAATTGTTTCCAAAATACATCTGTCATCAATTAAATTGTGTGTTGTATAATCACATACATATATTAGTTTTTTTTATTTATAAAACTTTGATTAATGTACGCACATATTTTTGTTGTACAAACGAACAAATAATACTTTAAGAAGAAAGAAATATTAAATCAAACAAAGAATATAGGTAAAATTTGTTTATATATATATATATATATACAGATGTATATAACAATAGCGAGAGATGCACAACACCTGTTTTGCATATATATTTTGTTCATTTTACCGTTATAATTACATATTTTTACATCTATCAAGTAGTTAGTTCATCCCTTCAATGTTTATACCCATATTGATGGATAAATTTATGCGATAGTATTTGTTTAATATCTGTTTAAGAGTCCACCATGAGAATGACACACATACACTCACGTCTTTTTCTTTTCATTTTTTGAAGAATAAAACATGAATATCGTCTGATCTCTCAAATAATGTGTAAGTTTAGAAAGTTAAACGAGTTTAATATTTTTTTATTACTGATTAATTGATGTGAGAACCAATTACGTTTTCGTAAGTTTTTAATTGTAGAATCATGCTGGAATTTAAGTGCAAAATATTGCATGTCACTAAGCAAAAATACACCAATAGGTAAACTGATTTAGTCCAAGTCAACATCCGAATTTCATGAATTTTGAAATCAGATAAGCCTTATGAAGAAATTATAGAATAGTCTTTGAACTTCTTCATATCAAATGTAGAGAATGGATAAAATGAGCATCAATATTAAGTACTTAAAAGAAGAAATTCATTCTAATTAAGAACAGCTCTAACCTATCACAAAAAACGGTTCAAGATCAAACTAAAAATAATAATTTGTTGAGTATGTGTTTTACTAGCACTATATGTCTTCTTTCAGAATTCATAGCATATGATATTACGTCAAACATTTTTACCAATTTTTTTATAAACTATTTAAAAACATTAAAATCTTTTGATTTTCTCAAAACCCTTTATTAAACAAGTCGAATTTTTTCTAAGACACAATCGTCCTGTAGAACCATGTCTCCATAAGTTATTCTGCAATCATATACGACTTCTTTCTAGAAATATTACATCAACTTGGCTAAACTGACCAAAATGATGTATTCTCATTCAAATGCATTTATCTTTTTTCGTTCGTAATGCTAAGTATTTCCAATTTTTCACTATTAGACTTTATTACGAAATGATCATTTTTTTTTCACACTAGGTATTGAAGTTCTCTACGTACCGGATAGATTTTGTTTTTCCATTTTTTATTGTACTCTGTAAAAATACGAGCTTTAGTGAAGAGACTGCTCTTAATTAACTGAAATCCGATCGTTTTTTATACAAAAATAAGAGCAAGATTTTATAGTGTAAGTATGAACAAAAATATGCGTTTTACAGAGTAGTGACACAGCTGAACGACGCCCATTCTTCAACTAACGATCAATATACAGTTGCGTAACAGAGTATAGAATAGAATCAGCGTGAGATGAGATATGGATCAAAATGTAAGAGTGCAGACGAGTGGAAGAATTACGTTAGACAAAAAAATATCGTTTATTACACTAAATATATTCGATGAATACTGAAAATTTTCGATGTGATTAGTTCTGCAAAATAATCGAATAATCTCGATTGACATAAAGCATACATTCTTTGAATTAACCTTTTTTATGCATGTGTAGTTTACCTTACATTGATATAGTTCATTCTCTGGTTGAAATTTATTTTTCAATTGAACACCATGTCTTGAGTTAAGCATCTCAAAGGTGGAGTTAAAATCACACCCCTATATACTCCTTGAAGAAAGTTCAAAGACTATTCTGTATTCTGTTCGATCTTGTGGATGATTCTTTAGAATCACTGGCTAAAGAATTACCTGCTATTCTACAGATTCACCCGAAAATCTGTAAATTTTCAAATTTTTTCAGAGATTCTATACTTTTTCGGTATCTATATCATTATCTTTTGACAGAGTTACTCTATTTAAAAGACACGTAGAACGTTTCTCATTATCTTCGGTCATTCGTTTATCCATTATAAAAAGTGGCAGTGTGTTTGAGTACGTACACATTTATGCTAAAGTTTGACTTTTATCTCCAGTTAATTAATAATATTATAATTATATAGCATATTTGCGGTCTTTATTGGACGTCAAAGCCTCAATGCTATTAAATAGAACAAGATTGTATCATATCATCAGGTTCATCTTAGCGAGGTTATATATTTTAACCTGAAAATATTTTTTTTTTAATTAAACCCTAACCATAATTGTCTTCTTGGATGATTGAATTTGATGAAGGACATACGACATATGATGAGATGATGGAAAATAACGAGATACTTTCTTACTTTTCAATAATATTTTTCGATCACATTAACTTTGTTCCATCGACAATTATAATAGTGTCATTGAAATTATTTATTGAATTCACATTCGAAGCTATGATTACTGTACTGTGTTTTATTGTTATTATTCGTATCCAGCTCTCCCGTGCTACAAAAACCTATCGTGGTAACTATAAGTTTGATCTGAACCAAACTTTCAGGGGATATTGACCACTTCAAAGTATGGCGAAGAAATGTTTTTTTTTGTTTTTAAGTCTTATATCTTATTGTTCGCGAGATGTTGCCAAACTTCCATCTATTAAAAGATTTCTCAGTCGAAAGTTAGAAGGTTTGATGGTTTTAATTTATTATTTATTTAAATCTGAAGAAGCTTTAAATATATATTCTGCCAAAACTGCCATTTAGGAAAACAAAAGCTTAGATGGAAAATCGAACACTACTACATAATTGCTTTCACCTTTACTTTAATTAAGAGAAAATTTTGTCATTTCTTACCCTTTATTATTACACAGAAATCTATTAAACGATGAATTTTGATAGAAGAAAAAATATTTTCCAGAAACATGGCACCAGTGTACTGCGTACTTTTTAGGACTTCTACTACAGGTCGTACCATTATCATCATATTTACTATCATTTTGACCCGAACGATACTAAGAGCTCACTCTCATTTTGATTAGAAAAGTTTATTCCAAAAATCGCAATATTGGTTGTTTTTACTAGAAGTGCAATGAAATGAAGAAATTTTTTTGCCTTAAACTTTCTTAAGAACCGTTAGCAAATTCTGATAAAGTCGAAAACCATATGGATTTTGCTAGCGAGCAGTATAGCCTGTTCAATGTTTTTTTTGGAAGAAATTTGATATTATTGTGATGGTAGAAAAATTCTCAATCTGATAGCCATATGTTGTGAATATGCGTTGAGAGTTCACTTTGTTTCCAATAATGACTCCAAATTGAGCTCTCAAATGGTGTTCGTACAGGAAGCCACACCTTTTCACCACTGCACTATAACGCGTGATTTATAATCACCGCAACTGTTCTCTTTCTATCTATTACTCATTTACTTTTTGGAAAAAATCAATATCTTCAGAAGAAAAAACATAGTGAACGTATTGGAAAAAAAGCCTATTGACTGCAACTCATCATCGTGGTGATGCTGTAGTCATGCTCTCACGTCAATACAATCAAATACGTAATGTTGCACACACTGATTTTTATCAACTATGCTTTGAAGGTAAACCGTAAAATGCATTTAATGCAAAAACGATACACGCTTTCTTTTTTCTGACATTTACCATCAGACCAATGATTGAATGAATGAAAAACTTGAATGAATGAATATATTGATCTACGTTCTATGTTTTTTTCCTTTCTTAGGGCAATAAACAAACCCACCAATCTCTACCAACAAACATTTATCAAGTAATTACGTTTCGTTCATCTCATAACTAATGTTATTGATCAATAGGTAATCAAATAGAATGGCAAACAAATTAGATGAACACCAACAAATAATAGAGAATGCAGACACTGCCGTCAATATCAGTCTTGTACAACAATCGGCACACATACCAACAACAAAAATTGGTGGACGTGGCTCGGTATTTCGAAAAAGACGTCGAGCAACTGTAAATAGTGTATCAAATCAAAAAGCATTTGAAAATAAACTAAAACAATATCGTTCACAATTTGCTCTAAATGATAATGATTACTGTGATATAACAATTTTACACGATGATGGTACCATTGAAATATTAAAATCTGTTCGTGTACATTCATCAGGATCCTTAAACATTAACGAATTTACAGCATCAAATAATGCCAACAAGTGTCAAACACTCCATCTAAATGATTTTGATAGAAATTATTGGCATATATTATTTGGACATGATACTGAGGATATTATCGAACTTATGCAACGATGTCAACACCAATCAATCGAAGATACACCACAATTTACTCATAATAATAACGATAATTATTATCATCAACAAAAACCTTATATAAGGTATTCAGATTCTATATCAAATAACTATTATCAAGAATTACAAAGAGGACGATATCATTATCAACAACCAATGATTCAAAGACATCCATTTTCACAGTCGAGATATTCGTCAGCTTATCAAAACTATCCATATTTATATAATACCAATGATTACGTTAATCCGTATGTAGATGAGAATAATCTATCGAGTCAACAAAAAAATGACAATAATGCACAAGACAGTAATAATATTACCAAATCGAAAAAAAAACGACGGAAGTCAAGATTACTAGAATCAAATACAATCACTGTTAATGATGATTTGACAAAAGATTCTTCTAGCGATATCATCATTACTCATACAAATCCATCGACTACTAACGACATAGATAATTCAATTATTAAACGAAAACAAAAACGGAAGCCCAAAATACCTTCTGCAGAACCACCAATAACAACAACAACAACAGCGCAGTTAATCAATACTTCTATACCGTTTCAAAATGATTTAAATGAAAACAGTTCGAAAGTGAATAAAAGACGAAAACGAAAGCCAAGATCTAAAGTCATTGAGACAAAGACTACAACCGATGTAAAAGACATTTCTCCATCTAACAATAATAATAGTAATAATGATCAATTACCAAACGAAACATTGTCAGCTCTAAATGTGTCGAGAATATTAAACAAAAAATCAAAACAAAGACGTAGAAGAAAAAATTTTGATTCTTCCAACCTTCTCGAACCAGTTACAATTGTAAAAAATGAACTACCAGTACCTGATAACACAAACAAATCTTCTGAATTACCTTTATCTGACAATATAATACAATCAGATACCTCTCAGCATCCAATGCTGGTGACAGATCAGTCGAAACCAATACATGTGAATAAAAGAGGGCAATGTAAAGACATGCCACATACCGAGATTATAATCGATAATCAGCAGACTCTATCTTCGATGCCTGATTTATTAGAATCTACAGACAACGTTAAAGTTCGAAAACGTCGACAACGCAGACGCCGTAAATCAAAAATCAATGAGCCAGAAAGTACAAAACAATTAGATGCTAATAGTATCGGTCTAAATTTGTCTAATGAAGTGATGAATGAGCAAAATTCACCATCAGCTATTGAAATCAATATTAAGTCGACCAAAAGAAGAAAACCGTCGAGAAAAAAACCTGTAATAATTGAGTCTTCTCCTACAATGCAGTACAACGATCAACGTATAACAACACCACAACCAAACGCAATTGATAAAAAACAAACTAAAACACCGAAATCGGCGAAACAAAATGTGATCATATCTGACGACAATTATCAAACATTAAATACTGTTTCGGTTACGCTGACTGATGGACAATATAATCAATCTAAAACTGAACATTTGACTCATATTACTAGTCCTAGTGATAATCCATCAGAGTTAATTAATCTTTTATCCAAAAATACAATAATAAATGATGACAATTTTGAAAAACAGCATAATAAAAGAGTAGAAAACAAACCAACTGTCGAAGATAAAAACAGCTCTAGTACCGCTATCAGTACTACTCCTAATATGACTCAACAGAAAAAAGAAGATAAAATAGAAAGTCCAACGAAATGTATAGTAGTAGAACAACAAAAAGATGAGGAGGAAAAATGCGGTAAAAATAAAAATTTAAAAATAGAAAAAGAAGAAAAAGAACGACAAAAGCGGAATAATGAAGAAAAACTTTTAGAAAAACCAAATATGTCGTCGTTGTCGTCAATGTCTGAAAAAAATAATAATATTTCTATTCCACATGATAATAGTCGAACGATGGAAATTTTAAAGCAGAACAATAAAGACGGGAATAATAATATTCAATGCGAAAAAATAGACGAAGAACAACGAGTAGTTGTATCTGCTGAACAGACAATTTTTTTTCAAAATAATAATTCCAATACACAGAACACCACTATTTCTATGTTTGATGAACGAGAACAACATCAGCAAAGCAATACGAATAGTCTTACCAATAACGTTGTTAGTGATAATCAAAATACAGATAAAAAAACTTCCATCCCGCAGCAATCAAATATCAATAACGACGTAAGTTCTAATGGTCTTTTTCCGTTTTTTTTATTTTTTGACAGCACTACAACACTCATAGAAATTTCTGACTGATACACCTTTTTTCTAAGCTAAGTTTGCAAACCTGATGCAATTTATTTCTGAAACTTGACATTAAACGAAGCATGTGAACCCAAACGTCTAACTAACGCTCAAGTTTTCAATTGCTTCTGAGATGAAAGAGGATTAGACGCAGAAAATTATTATTCATATGTCATTTTACTCTCCAAAGATAATAGCTTGTTTAGAGCAAATGTTTTCTTTGAATACTTTCTAATGGGAAGCCAGTATATGTAACTGTTCTTTTTTTTTTGCAAAACCAAATATACCTATATTTTTCTTCTCTTTCATGAAATTTTGAGCAAGTTATAATCATTGAAAACATCTATTGACATTTCATATATTCTGATCGTGTTGTGGTTAAAAGGTTAAAGTGTCTGCGATCACGTATAATATAAGTAAAGTTTGTAAATGTCATTCATAGAACTGAATAGCTTTTATAAATTTAGATTCTACTGGTTGCTTTCGATAGAGTCTGATTGTGGGGTTTCTGAATGACATTGAGGGCATTATTTCTAGTTGTGATCTGTTAGTCTCTGGAACAATGGGTCTTCTTCATGAAAAGCATTTTTATGGTATTTCAGCCTTTAAAGTCCAAAAGATTATTCAATTTTGCAAGAAAAATGTTTATGCTTTCAGAATCTTGCTGAACGAGATACAGGGACGAAACTACGTTCATATATATAAATATTCTAGATGAAAAATTCGATCCTTAATATAACAAGTGTTTTCGAAAAATACGAAGTGTGCAGTTAATTAATAAGAACAGTTTTTCCAGTTAAATCTTCTTTCATACCACATACAGCGCTGATCAAAATAATTCATTAAAGGATTGCTTCTCTTTATTCTTTATTTATCTTTTAGTATTTTTTGTAGAAATAAATCTTTTCTTTTGACATCATTATAAATCTGGGTTCAATATATGACTTTCAAACAAGTCGGCTTTGGTATTTTTCTATCCTTTCTATAAAGTCTGCATAAAAGATCATTAATATTAATCAAAGTTTCTGTTTCTTAATCTTAATTGTTAGTAAAATAAAGCTGAAAGTAACATCTTAGAGGGGAGCGCCATCTGTCATAACCATGACTGAAGAAGACACACCACAAAGCGTATGCACAACAGTTAAATAACTATGCTGTTGTTGTGGAGACGTGTTAATGCAGAAAGGCAGTTTGGGGTTCTAAAAAAGATGAAGTGATGTAGTTCTTCCTTGCTTCTTTATTTACTTCTATTCATCATCATTACATAATAAACAATGTTTCTTTTCTCTCCACCAATTTCAAACGAGTTATATACCCATTGTTTCTTTTTCTAGTTGATTGTGATACTATTTCCCAAACTTAAAAATAGGGTCTATAACTAATTTAAAGTTAGCAAGAGAAAAGAGATATAGGATCTGTCTTGAGAGATTTCTTTTCTCATCTTTTGGTGCGAATCCTTGTTTCAAAAGTAGGCTTCTATATCAAGATTTGAAGATCTTTTCGAAGATCTAGGAAAACTTTCAGAATTTTTCTTTTGAATAACAGAGCCTCCATTTGAAAACATAAAATTAAGTAAAAATGTTGCGTAGCCTTTGCTCTCTCTAGAAAAAGAACGTTTCAAATACATACAGAAAACGCCCTGATACACATAACTCATTAAACACATAATTTTAGCCGTCAGTCAATGTAATTAACCATTGTGGGAAATTTTTTAGTCGAAAATCATTATATACTATTTGTTCTAACACCCTTGCACATTGAGGTGTTTATATAACATAATTCCAGTACTTAATATTTACATGCCGTTCTGCTTCATTGATTTGAGTTGACGTTTTTTATTTTTTAAAATGTAGATGTTTAATAACAAGAATGAAAGAGGGTACTATTAGTAACATTCATTCATTTTAGCCAATTTTTTGGTAAAAAACAGAAGTATTTGATTGAGTCCCACTGTATATAAAATATGTTACTCTATGAATATTTATATCTTTAATCTGGAATGGGTACTGATTCTTTGAGGGTTTAGATCATTCCAAAGTTGAGAAAAAGTGGAAATGGAGTATTTTAAAAATTAAATTATTTAAGTCTGAATGAGTATCATAGAAGCAGTCCAGAAATACTTATTTATTAATCAGTAGGCATCATAGTAGAATATTTTGCCATGTTTTGCATTCAGGTGTTCAAGAAAATCTTGTTTATGATTGAGCCACAAAAATGTATCGCACGTTATGTTTAAAGTGTTTTAGCACCAGTCCAGTTAATGTGCTGAGTGTGAGTTTTCAAACAGGTACTTTACTATCGGTAGTATCACAAGTACCAGAGAAATTTCTGGATATTTGAGGATCTTAAGGTACTTTGTATGTATCTGACCAAGCGCCCTGGTGAATTGTATTTCAGTATGTGAACAACGGGTACTCCATCGACATATTTCCACATAATCAAAGCAATTTTTAATTAATCGTTTTTAAATAGCCTGTCTGCCATTAATCATTATGGTACTTTTGTGCAGTGGACAATTCGATCTTGTACATGTCACGAGAGTCATCTGCGTGTTAGCGAAAAGAACTTTATTATTTAAAAAATAAATTATCACGCAAAACAAAAGGTTGATTGTAACGTACATGGGTATCTTAGTGAAGCTTGTTCAGTAATTAAATATCCAAACAGTCTGTTTAGATACTTAACAGGTATTTTTATCAATATCAGTACCCTGGATGGGTATCATTCAGAGATTTATTTAATATTCAGATACCTTAGAGTCAGTACATTCACTAGAGAAGATACTTCAAGTAAAAATTTAAAAAACTTGTAGTTTTGCATAGTTATTGTTCTGAACCATTTTTAGGTTTCTTACAAAAACTTTTATAACTTTTAATGAAAGTATTCTCAGTCAAATAATTTTGGAAATTTTCGAAAATATACTGTGAAGGTTGGATCTCGTATGTGTCGAGCTTTCAATGGTCCAATAGACAAATGATTACTTAGATGCATTACAGTTTGTATGTAAGCTGAGAAAACCGATACGCACAACTAATTAAGATACGTCTTTATTATCGCTAGCTTTTCTGAATATTGAATTCCGCAAAACTGAGGTTTGAAAATTTCTTTTTAAAGGTAAAAGCGTTTTAATGCGTAGGAAGCAGTATGAATTGTTCTCAATATAAACTTCCATAGAGAAAAACATTTTTCTCTCCAATATAAAAGTAAAAGAAACATTTTTTTTTTCTTGAATATTACATTAACGCAAAATAGAAACAAATTGGGATGTTTTTCAGTTCCTAAAGCGACACATTTTTATACGTAAAAAAATTCACCTTATTTCTATTTCATGACTGGAAACCTTAGCTCATATGAGCGTCGTAATATGAGCACGACTTCTACAGTCTCAAGATATTGATCCTCATTATTGCTCTTATCTTTCTTTTGATTATTTTTGATGTTTATCTAATTTGTTTAATGAGTCGTATTTTGGCTATACGATGTTTCCTTCTATCTAATATTTTTGTGTTAAGTCAATTACTCAGAAATATGTGTCATTTAAAAATATGTTAATAAGACGATTTTAAGAGGATTTTATCAGATCTTAAGATAGAATAGCAGAAAGACAAAATGAAACAGTAAAACTATACAAAATCTTAATATCTGTTTGAGATATATATTGACCTGATATGGTCTGTAGAATCAGTTTGATAGTATCTATTGAATGTTGACGTTAGTAAAACTAATCTCATCAGTCATTTGTGCTTAAAAAAGGGGTTTGTTCATGTTAACGATAGCATCAACAAAATGTGACGTTTTATCTTTTGCAAAAAAGGTGATATGTGTTTTCTTTCGGATCGATAAGAAGGTATGACAGAAGAAAGAAAAAAATATCAATTAATATTTATTCGATTTTGACTTCAAGTCATCCTTTAACATTTTGTCTATTGTCGATCAGCATTAAATCATAGCATTTAAAGAATATGTGTAACGATGATTATTTGTTTTTGAAAAAGTTTTAGTTTACCAGCTTCAGAGGAGGACTAAAAATTGTATTTATAGATACATAATGAACTGGGTCGCTGAGTTTTCAATTAGGAAAGCACTAATCATTAATCTACATCTGTTGATTTCAGAAACTGTGACTAATTTTAGAGATAAATTTAAGTTCTTTTTGGGAGGTATATAAGTACGTTAATCTTTGGCTAAGTAACAATGTTATACGAAAGAAGGACGCAGCTTGTCCATAGAACGATCTTCTTCCACCAGTTTGCTGAACCTATGTAGTCGAAAGTAAATTAATGCATTTCACAATCCAGTAGCCGTTATGAGGGAATTTTTAACATTTTAGAACTAAGCAGATGGAAGATGAAATATCTGATCAATGTTTAATGTGGTTAAGCTCTCGTTTAAGAGTTTTACAGTATATCCTTACATATGAGCACAAAGGAATGCGTGCGTTATATACCTTGATTGTGCCTTTTTTGATTAAAACTTGTATATTTGCAGAAAAACATGTCAAAATTTTCTGTTCGGTTTTTTTCCTTTACTTTTTTTAGACCACATATGACACTGTTACAACAAAGCAATCACAGTTTAATAATGATTTTATTTCAAATGAGAAGAACGAGCCGATAACAATGACATCAACATCGACAGTAAAAAGAAACAATAATACAACAATAAAAAATAAGTATGACAGTGAATTGAAAACAGAAAATGAAACCATGGATGAAGAATCAAGTAGTAATGCTAAAAAATCCTTACAAATTTCTACTTCTGAAATAGCAAAACAATCAATTGATGATGCACGATCCGATTTCGAACAACTACCTAGTAATTTACATGTGTCGTCAACTGAATCTGAGCAGGAACATAGTAAGAAAGGTCGAAGTAAAGTAAAATCTAAACCATCGTCTACAGTTGACGCTAAAGTTGCTTCGTTAATATCCTCTGATCTTTCTCTTTCACCTCGCACACCCTCGTCGTTACCACAAAGTCCCAAAACAACAACTATCACTAATATATCAAAACGTTTACCATCTACGTCTGTTGAGGTATCTGTAGCTGATATTTTGTCAAATGATGAAAAGCGTGCTTCTGTTAGTGTTAAAGACAATGATATAGATCAACCAACATCAGGAGTAATGAATACTCACCACCATTTTAATTCATCAATACAACAACAAAATAAAACGATACCTACTGGTCCTAATCCAGAGCAGGAAACATCTCAAATGGGAAAAAATATGGATTTAAATGAAGCCAGTAGAGAACTAGCTCGTCTACTACATATAGGCTCCCCATCTTCTTCCAACAACGAGAGAAGGCATTCAACCTACGTTAAATTGGATGAACGAGTATTTGTTAACAGTCATTTAAATCCGGATGCTACTACTTTCAAACCGTTAACCATGTCTCCGACATACCGTTCTGAATTAGCTCAACACAATCGACGGCCGCACGCCGATTCACGCTTACGTTATTATTCAGAGTCATATCGTCAGCCTAGTATTCGACCACTTTTACCAGAATATCACTCATGGCAACAACAGCGATATAATAGTAATACTACCTCACAGTTAGGGAACTGGAATCCGGCGTGGCATCACCATCAGCACCAACAACATCCAAAAGATCGCTCGTTGACTATTGGTGATGGTAGTTCAAATGAATACTCCAGTGTACCAGCTTATCATTCACGAAATAACACGGGAAATTATCCCTTATATTCTCCATTGTCAAAATATAGCGAATATGATTACGACTATAGTGACACATCATACAGAAATCGTCAACGTACGTATTCCGGTAAAACATTTGTATTTCCAGCAGCTAAACCATCATCGTCTACCTCAAAAAAAAGTGAATCACAGAGAACACGTTCTCAATCTGGACCCGGTGCTCATCAACATCTCAATGGCGTCCATTCACTCACACGCATTATGGTTGATGTCTTGAAAATGATTTCATATTCACCAAGACAAACACCATCACCTGGTCCGCAACAAGTACCGACAACTCCAAAGACGGGATCGGCGTCATCGTTATTGAAACATTACACGCCATATCAACACAAATATCAATATCGACCATCATATTATTCAAAAAGAGTGGTACATCACGAATCATTAGATCAGGAGGACGTTTTCGAGGAATTACCATCAAACCAGAAGCAAGAGCATACATCTGATGAAATACCAGGTAATTTAAATCTGATCTACATTCATAAATTCACTATATTTTTCAACTTAAGATAGATCTACAGGCTATTTGTCACATTAATAGTTTTAAACTACACTAAAATGCTTTACTGCTTATAATATAGTCTCTTTGTTCTTATTGACCAAGTTCTGTGTCAGTGGTATCCAGGTTAAAGAAACGCAAAAGATAAAGCACTTTTAGAAATCCTATTAGAATTACCGCGCCATCGCACTTAATGAGAAGCATATCGGTGATATACACGTCAAATTCGTGCATGTGTCAGTTATACATCACGTTTTTTTGCGTCAGTTAATTTCTGAAATATACGTATTAGATAAACATGTTTAGACGAGAGATCACTTATTTATTCGAATCGACTAGTACAAAGAATCTAAATAAAAGAAATCCTTCTCATACAAACTTGTTATTGTTTTGTAAAAATGTCGTTGTCATACTTCATACACAATAGATTATATACATTTTTTTCTCAATCGTTAGCATAAAAAACATTGTATCTCATTCAATTGATCTGCTAAACATTATTTATACATCAGAAGTTTAACGTCCATTAGACCGCATAAAAACTACAAGTACTCTACATATTAATTGAGAAACTATCAATGACAAAAAAAGATCTATGAAATTAATTTAATTTGAGTTCGTTTTGTATTATTATCGACGAGTTTTGATTTATAAACATGACACATTCATTTATACCTATACGTCTTGAATGTTTCTCATTTTGTTATATGATTCTGTCAATAAGTTATACGATAACATCGATCAATGTTTATTTCAAATAGCAATGAAAGAGTAATTTTTAATGAGTTGCGTATAGAATGCACACCTTGGAAAATGAAAACATATACTGTATATAGATACCCGATATATTTTTTATGACAGTCAATTATTATCAATGCTACTTTTTTTTGTTAATATATGTCGACATGCATATAGATAATACATTCAGCTATTCAGTTAGAAAAAATCGATAGAAATTAAAATAAGAATTTCATTCCTGAAGTCTATATTAGACTATATGCTTAAAACAATCATACAGATCTGGATAGATGCATTTAGTTTTCGCATAATATGATCAAGTTTCTACTAGAATAGGAAGTAATAAATGTCTAATAATAAAGTAACTTTATCCTAAATCAGAATAGTATGAGGAGCGCACTAACCATCTAAGATATTACAAAACAAACTTCTAAATTTATGAAAAAAATCTATTATTTTAGAACTAATAGCAATTAAATTACACTACAATTTATTGAAAAACTCTATCATACATCTGAGGAAAAGTTGAAACTAGTTGTCTATCTCGGGAAAAAGATAATTGTGGAAGTATCTTTAAGGCTTTCTTCCGTGAATATCTAGCGTTTTTAACCATTTGATTCATTCTATTTTTTTTTCTCTTTTACTAGATGTATCGCAAAAAATAAATGCTTCTGCACAATCCTCTATCGTACAGGAAAAAGATGTATTCAACGATAGAAAACAAGCATCATCTAATGAGCCAGTATCTACATTTCGGACACAAAATGAAATATTGACAAAAACCAATGATTCTGATGAACATAGTAATTTTAAATCGACTAACGATTTAGAAGATAAAAATAAAAAGGATGATGTTTGTACATCAATAGCAACAGCAGAACAACAACGTATACCATCCACGATAGTTGTAGATGAACAACACAATTTTTTTAACAAAAACGATACAAAAACGCCTGTTAGTCAAATGAATGATACTGCAGGTACTACCACTAATGATACTAATATTTAAATGCCTCTGTGAACTACATATACAGCAAAGTGACTGCTGTCGTCTATTATAATATTTGCTTTTGCACTTATGATCCAAATAATCAAAAAGAACACATAGAAAAAAATTTTTTTTTTCAAACCACGATGTTGCATGTACAGAAAACACAAATTTCGTGTCAATGAAATTTTAATTCCAATATTTTTTTCTTTCTCATTCAGAACCTGCCACAGAACCAACAAAAAAAAATATTGAATGCCAACACGTGCAGCTGTTAGACGAGAATTTATATGATGAGATTAATAATAGCAGTAATAAAAGTAATAAAAATAAAATGCAGGAAATAACTACTTTAAATATAACACCTACGCTTGCACAACTGAATGATAATGGTGAGAGGAGGAGAGATGACGAAAATCACACAACATCTAAAATAAATGTCACAACATCAGCTATTATGAATAATACCAACAGAAGTAATGAGAATAATAATAAAAATTTGCAACTACTAGAAGAAGAAAAATGGGAAAAAGAACAAGAAACGAATCAACAAAAAAAAATGCAATCATCAACAACGAATAAATACAGTCAGGAAGAAACAGAACAAGGAAAAAAAAGTCCAACAGAACAAGGAAAAAACGAAACTAGTAATGTACAAATACTAACATTACTAAACAACAATGAAAAGAAAAAATCCATAGACGAGCATGCAAATAACAATAGCTTAAACAATATTAATGAGCTTTTAATAGAAAACGAAAATTATAGTAAGGAAAAAAGTGTAAAGGAAATGAATGATAAATCAGAAGAAAAAACTAAAACTAGAACAAAAGATGAATCACAACACTTTAAAGCAATACCGATAACCGTCCATAGGAGTAGTACTATTAATAATAATGAGAAAAAGTCTAAAAAATCTTATGATGATAAAATAATTGAAGATGCAGATGATAATAATAAAAAACAATTGTATAATGATACAGTGGACGATGAATTTAGTAAAAAAAAGAATGTTTACGTAGAATATGGGATGGACAAAATTGTCGAAGGTGTAAGAGAAGAAGAAAAAGAACAGAAGAAAAAAAATGAGACGAAAAAAATTATGCATAACCAAATAACGATAGGTGAAAAAATAAAGAATCCAGAAAAAGACGAAAAAGAAGAAAAAATAATCGGAGATGCACAAACAAATTCTGATTCAGTTAGAACAACACAAGAAAGCGTAGTTGATGCGGCGCTGTCCGCAGATCATATTAGTAATGGACAACAATCATTTGAAACTACTTTACAACCAAATAAAATCCTAAATATTCATTCAACGGAAATTGAAAATAATAAAAACAACATGGATCATCGTTTGACACAACAACATCAACCGTACGATAGTACAGTTCGCATAAGTCGCTCAGATACTCGAACATCAGTAAAACCACAGCCTATCGTCACATCATCATCGTCAACTGTCGGCTCTCTCGTATCTAGTACAGGCTCAGCTACATTAGCAGCAATCGATAGTAATTTACCACGGCATTCATTACATATTTACACAGCATCTGTTACTAGTCCAACGCGGTCTACTCATCGTGAACCATCATATCCATCACTTTCTCGTTTTCGTTCACCACCACCAAATCAGGGCAGACATTATCTCGATACTAGTGATGAAGAAATAATATTAGAAGAAATCCTTGAGACGACCGATATTAATCATTATCCAACATTAATAGAAAGGTGGGGTGATAAACCAACATATAGAACAGAAGGTGAATTAAAAATCGAAGAATTAGTAGAATTTGAAGAAACTGAGCCTACAATTAGCGAAGAAATTGTCTACGAATTAGTTTACGAAAAAAATAAACTTCGCTCTTGTCGACAACTAGATCGATCAAGGTCAGAATCGAGAAATTTTCGTAAAATACGTAAACGTCGTACCAAACGTAAGCGAAAACCAGGTGAGGATTCAATGACAACTGATACCGATGGAAATTTATCCGGTACAGTATCTGAATCAAGTTCAAGGCAAAGTTCGGCTGGTCGATATCGAGATGAATCATCCTATTACCAACACTTATTTTCTAGTCCAGATCGTTCGAATCTACTGAATATTAATGATTATTCTGGACAATTAACGCCCACTGCATCGACGATAGACAGCAATATTACATACTCTCGACCTCCAACAGATACAACTGAAAAACGTCGATATGTTGATGGTACATATGATGTAAGAAAAACATTGATTAACGAGGATACACATTATCCTCATGAAACCCGATCAAGAAATGAAGCTAATAATAGAAATAATTTAAATTCAATAATTTCTACTTCAACTATCACTGACTCAAATCTAAATTTAATTAAAAATGAGGAGCCTATTTCAAGCATCTCTACATCTATTAATTCGAAAAAGAACTATATATCAGAAATTGAGCGTTCATCTACCCAACCATCATTACAACCCGCAAAATATGTACAAACAAGGACAATAACATCATTTACCCAACCGTATATAAGTCAGATACAAATCAATGAGTCAGATTCAAAGACACAGCCACATTCTACAAGCATTGACGATAAACAGGGTGGTTCGTTTGTTAGCAGAGTATTTAGTAGCGGTGAGAGAGCAAATGTTGTTACTGAAAGTGAAATTGTTGATCAAAAAGCGTATGATTTACTTGAACAAATGAAGACTATCCAAAATAAAATTGACAATATCACAAATGATATTGAAAATGAAGATGACATACTAAGTGTTGACGGCGATGAAATAACTGACAATGAAGACTTTGGTCCACTACCGATTATCACTAAAGAACACGGAGTAACAAAAATAACACTTTCAGCTTCGAATGAAGACTTATCTGAACAGTTTGTTGAAAATGAATCGTCAAATCAAATTGATCGAATAGCCAACGAATTAGTTTCTAAAGCCACGAATGACGCATTATTTGGGACCCATCATCGACCAGAAACTATTGCGTCACATCAAATTCCAGTAAATGTCGACGAAGTACTCCCATCGGCTACCTGGGATGATCTAGTTGGAATAACATCTGTTACCCATAATCTGGAAGAACCTGCCACTAAAGAACAACCGGTTGATATTATACCCAAATCAATAGGTGAAACTGAAGTAACCCAAGCGACCGTTACTTCAAAATGGGATGATTTACATACAGACAGGCCAAAAAATGAAACATCCGGAAAAGCACCAGTCGAAATTAAATTTGACCAACCAAAGCGTTCAGGTAAAAAGAAAAGACTTTCTACTCCATCTGAAATATTTTTCGACGCGCGTTATTACTATGTATCCTATAGAAAGACGTTCATTTTTCTAGTAGTTCGGATGTCGATTTCTGCGCTACCAGTTTGCATTTAGTTGCCTTAAGTGTCTTTTTAATCATAGCCTTGTGAAAACAAGATCAAGCTTTTCAACAATAGATAAGATGTAACTTACGTTGGTTCAAGGAAAAACATCGATTGACTACTAATAAATCAGTTGTTGGAAGAAAATAGAGCCATAGAATATAATTCTTTCTTAGCCTTGATGTTATTTATAGTTTTAATTAGATAGGATTTTAAGAGAAGAATTATTGAATTGCACATTAGTACTGCTGATGTCAATTTTCTGAGAGCTGTTAGTAACAGAACAAAAATTACTTTACAAATAAGCTGAAGTCTTAAATTAAGTTAAGAAATTTAACACGGAATCATATTAATGTCTTAAAGTCTGCATGAAACAAAGAAAAGACGTGAGAAGCCAATCTGACATGATGAATAAGTTTTTTTCTTTTCTCTTTTCGTGAATGTACAGAAACCTGTATCAAGATGATATTTATATCTTTACAAATACTTTAAGTTCTTCCCACATTTCGACTTTCCATTCACAAATATTAAGTTAGATGGAGTATATTCGAAGAACTCGAAAGGTCCAAAACAAAACAAAATTATTTAAACCATTTACAGCAATCGAGTGCTAAAAGTTGCTTTTACTCATTTAGACATTAAGCTGCAGCCAAAAACTAAAACTTTACGAAACAGTTCAGTCGTATCAGGAGGAAAACAACCTAACGAAGATGAATCATTTAACCAGTCTGGTTTACTTGACGCACTTAAGGATGCTATTTTAAATGTTGGTGAAACGGTACAAACTACCATTAAAACGTCATTACCATCGTTAATAATTGAACAAGAAGGCGAGAATAAAGGAGAAATAAAACTGTCCAATAAAATTGTACAACAGACAATATCCGATGACTCGTCCATACAACGAAGTTTATTAAAAAATGTGCAGAAATCTCTCAAAGATACGGCTTCTAGTGCGACTGAACAGAATTTAATCTCTGATACAGCCTCGTCAACTCAAAGTAAATCAATTATTGAAAAACAACAACAGTTAACAAAGGATGCAACAAATATCGACGAAACAATCGATTCAAATGGAAAGGTACGATAATATAATAGTAATGACTTTTTCTATACTGGAATGCTGAAGTAAATATTTTTACCAATTTTTATTCTCTCAGACTCATACTCTATGTAGTGTCTGAAGAAACGTTATTAATTAATCAGCTCAGTTAATCAATTATCAGATTTTAGGATGAAAAAGGCAAGCATTTTGATATTACTGCTTTCATTCTGATTTTAGAAATCAACGGTAACAAATATACAGACAGCCAACCTAGACTCGACAAACAAACTACCATTGGAGAATAAACAAGTAGTTGAACAAACGCAATTAAGTCCAATAAAATCAGATACCACTGATGCAATAAAAGGCCGACAAGAAGCCATCATTGACAAACTGCGACAAACTGATGATCAAACGTCTTCACCACAAAAAGCCTCATCGCGAACCGACGATGAAAAGCCATTGCAATCATTGAGTCTGACTCAAGAAAAAGTATTCATTAATGACAAACCGACATTAATGCGAGCATCGTCAGATACCACTGATGAAGTAAAAGACGAACATGAAACTATTATTGACAAACTTCGACAAAAGGCCAGTGATACAGCACAAAAAGTGATTGATAGTATCCCATCATTGACAAGTACAAAACAACCTTCAACAGACGATTCTACTACCCAGATCGAAACCAGCTCAGAGCCATCTCAACCAGAACCAAGCCTGTTTGACAACGTTCGACAAGCGGTCATTGCTCCACTGACAACAGCGTCTGAAACCATACAGAAAGTAGTGGATGGTTTACGTCCCACTTCTGACACCGATGAGAAAACCACAGCACCACAAACGCTCCTTCAACAAACCGAAGATCTTAAAGCTGAACCAAAGATCGATGGCTTGTATGAAATTGTCAATAGCATTAATAACACAATCGACGAGGTAAAAAGTAGAAAACCTGTGACACAGGTTGAACAAGAGCCAGTATCGTCAGATACCACTGATGAAGTAAAAGACGAACATGAAACTATTATTGACAAACTTCGACAAACCGACACAGCTTTACAGAGTTTACATATTACTGACAACAAAGCATTAAATGATTCGCGAGAGAATACGGCATCAGTAGCAGAATTAGGAAAAGTTATAGAAGAATTAGAGGAGGAAATATTACAACTGAATGCGAAAGATTATATTAAAACAATATCATCTGGAAAGCGTGATAATGACATAGAAAATATAGATGATGCGAATAGAAACATTTCATCAATCAATGCTGTTGCTATCGAACTACCAGTAACAGATTTAGAACAAAATATTTCTGGTCAAAATGAGAAACTGAAGGCTCAACAAGAAATCCGTACTATTTCTTCAATTTCCCAAGAGCCGTCGAAGGCATTGTCAGCGATAGCGGTAACTTCAGAGCCAATAGCATCAGGAGCGGAGGTCAAACCCGTTGAAAATAGTAGTGCAACATTTTTCGTTCCTGATATTGATACAGCAACATCACCCGACGACGGAATCAGAAATTTGTGGAAACATCGACATTACGCACATCAACAAAGTTTGTCACCTTCAATAACATCCCCAACAATTGACAGTAGGCAATCATCGCCAGAAATCCCTCGCATTGATATAAAATCAGAATTTAGCTTTGACGAACAAAAATTTGCCGATATACAGCCAACAGTTTACTTCGAACAACAGCCAATATTTGATGATACTACACTAGATGAGCCGGAATCAGATGCTGCCATTCCATATTATGAGT
>CAJNOQ010002329.1:0-24908 GCA_905250885.1 Didymodactylos carnosus | reverse complement strand
AAGCCTTTAATCTTGAACCAGAACGAAATCGAGAATATAAATTCCCATTATATCATTCTGAAACTTAAACTATCAAAACACAAAATCAATCCTTGCACGAAGCAAGGATCGAACACACGAACTTGATCTTTGCAGACGAACTGCAAAAATCAATTTCGCTGTTCTTTCCTATATTCTGCACAACGATTGAAGTTGTGCAATGACTCGATGTTATCCTTCAATGTGTATTTTTTTATTGTGTTTTTGTGTTTTGTTGTTGGTATCTTTTACAGTTTACTCTACTCTGATACTATTTAGACTTTCCTATGAGAGAAATTTTTCTGTTTTTGCGTTTAAAGACTAAAATAAGAAAAGGACAAATTTTATATTTTCATCAAAGGACAAAATAAGAAATGATCACGGAAATAACATGCTTTTGGTCCTGGTTGACGAAATTTCGAAAACATGCAAAAGATTTTAGTTAAGAAAACTAAATCTTTTTATGCCAAAAGCATGCAAAAGATCATTTCAAAAGACATGTAATATACCTTGATTCATCTGTATGATCAGAAAACATGGCTTAGATCTCGAAAATTCTACATATTGTACTAAGATGTAGTGAGATAGTTGGTCGAAGTGTATCTAAAGTTTGAAAAGAATATCAACATAACGGGTTATGCATTTTACTAAAGCATATCAAGAAAAGTCTTTCACTAATGTCAAAAATAATAACTTTTTGCTGAAACTAAATACACGAAAAAATAGTCTGTGAAAAATTCTATGGATCTGATCCCCTTAAGAATTTTCAAGTTACAGTCTTTTAGTTTTCTGAAACGCTTTCTAAAAGTCAGATTTTCAGAAAATAGAGATTTTGCGTGTAACAATTGGGGACTTCAGCAAAAGCGTCGGAAAAAATACGAAGTGAATGAGACTAGTTTTTGTTTTACATCGGATTGTAGACAATTGAATGAAGATCATTTTACAGTTCAAAAACTGGAAAAAAGTTCATCTGTTAATTCAAGAATTGGCAATTAACGCTAATAAACTGATTTTCTAACGGTCCAAATAAACGATTATTTCTTCACAGAAACTGAATAAAAGGAAAATGTATTGCACACCATTCGAAAGAGTGTTTCAAATACTCTCAGATGTAATAATCAGTCATCTTTCAAGCTTATCCTTAAACCAGACAGAACCGCTCCGAAGAAGATAGAGAGCGGACATTTTGACGATTTACCAGTACATTTTCAGTGATGTTTAGTTTTTAAATGTTTTTCAATGAGGCTTTGCGAGCGATATTTTATTTGATACGCGTTTTGTAGTTTAGACTTTGCTCTTTCAAACAAAAAGAAAGCAAAGTCTCTAGAACAATAGAAGTATAGAGAAACGGCGTTCGACATTTGTTGCAAAACTTATGCATAACCCATTATTTACTAACTAGAAATGTACGTGTTATATAATGCCGTCATCATGGAAGCATATCATATCATTTGACAATCTATATTCTTCTTTATATTAGCATACACATTTCGCCAATTGGTACTAATGATAGTATCTGATCACGTAAGTTCGAGTGTTTCTCTGTCTATTTTTATTTTTTTAACTAAATACATGAATCTGGACATTTACTAGAAAACCAGTATAAATTAGATGGAAAATAAAGACAGTTTATGCACTCAAATATTGCGAGATCTAAATAAAATTTAGCAGAAATATAATAACTGTTTACGAGGGAAACTTCCCAAGTGCCGGGCGCCTTTCGAACTGATATTTTGCCCACAAGTAGACCCTGAGGAAGTATGAGAAATCAGACAAGCACTTGCCCCTACAGGCCTTTCTTTCTGAATTATGATTGTTTTTCTGTTTTTTTAACCTGTGGCAATGTATTTTCAGAAAAATTGAATGCATGACTTTCGATCTGAAACTTTGTCAATAAATAGACCTAATGACTCTTAGAATGTCTCAATAAATTTAATCAGAGTGACGCTTACATCACGGCTTAATAGATTTTAAAAAACGAGTATATATTGGAAAAAATTCGAAAAGATCGAATTTTTTTGAAAATTCGGTATGAGTCCATTAGACCTATTTATTGACAAAATTTCAGATCGAAAATCGTTCATTCGATTTTTCTGAAAATACATTGCCACACGTTAAAAAAACAGAAAAACGATCATAATTGAGAAAGAACTACTTTACTAGTACTTCCTCAAGGTCTACTTGTGGGCAAAATATCAGTTCGAAAGGCGCCCGGTACTTGGGAAGGTTCCTTCATAAATAGTTATTATATTTCTACTTAACTATTGCGAAAACTTCCTGTGAGGAAATTTTCGATATCACGATAAGTGCTTGTTTTATCGACACCGTCACGAAGTTTTTGCAGTTACGGCGATAAATGATTTATCGGGCAAAGTAACCTTTTTTATTGCCATAACGATATTATAGCGATTTATCGATAAACAATCTTTATCATAGTAATGAGCTACTTTATCGAAATAAAGTAATTATCGCGGTAACTGGAAAAACTCCGTGAAGGCCTCGATAAAACAAGCACTCATCGTGATAAATGTAACGAAAATGTCCTCATGGGTTACTTTATCCTTTTGAGAAATAATTCAAATAGTTTTCATCATAAAGATTAGATCTTCTGATTATTTCATTTCGAATACACAAAAAGAACATGTATTACCGCTATCCTCACTCAATTCTAAGTAATATTGAAATATATTTAAATCCAACATCGAATTTGTTGCAAATCATTTTCTTGATGTGGATGTTAAAATACTGTTAAGTTTTTATGAAATCGAAGAGAAACGAAAAATCTGTTCGAGAAAGCACTGAACCTGGTACTGTGACGCTTATCAGATACGCGATATGGATCCGCTATATCCAACCATATCCATATCAGTGGACGTCTGATTGGATTGAGCGTTGGTTTTCTAGCGGTGAAAACTTCATATTGTTTCTGAATACTATTACTGTAAATTTTATGAAGATTTTTCTTGTTCTAACAATTCTCTTCTCCATTTCCAGCACAAAGTTGCGCGTCTGGTTCTACTCTAGAGCTTTTGGATTTAGCTCTAAATATTCTGGTTGATTCAACTGGCACAAATCTGTATGTGTCAGATTGGAATAATTTTCGTGTTATCAAATGGATTGGATTAAATAGTTCATTCGGCATTGTTGTTGCTGGTGGAAATGGTGAAGGGTATTTAACAACACAAGTTGATCGTCCATGGGGTTTATACTTGGATGAATCGTCAAATTCCGTGTTTGTTGTTGATTATGATGCTAATGCAATACAAAAATGGAATTTAGGTGACCAAAATGGGACATTTATCGCAGGCACACCAGGTACTTCTGGTTCAAATGCCAGTCAGTTGAACCAGCCTACACAAATAATAGCTGATCCATTTGGAAATTTGTACGTAAGTGATACATCCAATCATCGAATACAAATGTTTCAAGTAAGTAATTATTCCCTCTCTATTTCTCTCGATATTTAAAATTATTATTGGTGTACTCTATAGAAAAGTAAATCATACAGTACTGGTATAACAATTGCTGGCATAAATAATAGTCCTGGTTCTAGTGATGAACAACTTTATAGTCCAAATGGTTTGGCTTTTGACTCAGATATGAATTTATTTGTAGCTGATGCGTTAAATATGCGAGTGCAGAAATTTATGTTATTATAACGACACTTAGTTCTGATATTCACCGTTAGAAAGCAGCAATCGTATTCAGCTGATACGACCCATATTACACTCCTATTTGGAAAGCTTTGATTTCAAAACAATCTTTACTAAAGTTCGAAAATAAAGTAATTGTGATTTTCGTGCAATTGTAAAGTTAGAAAAAATAATGATGAAAGAAGTAAATAAATATTGACTCAAGAGGAATTACTGGAAATCAGGAAGTACGATTACAAGCACTCTCAAAATGATGATCCAGAAGAACAGAAGTGTTTAGAATCTTAGCCTGTCTACATGGGAGTACAGGAAAGCAAGACAAATAGGATTTTAACCTGTCACTACCATAACAGCAGTACAGGATAGCAATATTGTAGGATTGAAGGAATCCAGTGTACGATTTCGAGAAGAAACTACATCTCGTATCCTAGTACTTTTATGATAGGGACGGTTTAAAATCCTATTGCTTTGCTTTCTCTCACCAGCATAGTGATAAAATTCCTAAACAGATCTGACCTTGTGTTTTCTAAGTATTCTCCTTTCCTAGACATAGAAAGTGTCGTTTTGAGCTTTTCTACTATTTTCTTCCAAAATAAGTTAAGGACGTAGCATATTGTTATAATATCTATAAAATAAAACATATGGTTATTGATAAATATTAAAAAAAAGAGTGAAAATTGCTCTGATGGATTGAATTTTAGCAATCATAACGAATACAAAGCAGTGGAAGTTAACAGATTAGAATTTAAATAGATGGTAAGTGCGCCAATTGTGAAGTTCACTCCAATATGTTTGTACAAAAGATAACAGTAGTAAGCTTCTAAAAATACCCTGGTTTTCAAAATAAATGTCGTAGAAGGCAGTTTCTCAGCTTAAATTTCCTAAAATTTTTTTGAGTAAGCGAAAAATTTGTTCAGTAACTTCTATACAAACGAGAAGGTGGATTTCCACCCCCTAATCGAAACCGCTGCTTTCAGAAATAAGTTCTGTTTGTCTAAAAGTCAGCTAAACAGAGTTGGTAGGTTCGCCGTGAATAGAAGAGGATTTTTTTATCTATCAGCTGAAAAATGATATTTTTTACGTACTTATGGTATTTGAGTGCAGCCAAATTTTTTAGATTCACTTTTTTCACGTTGAATAACTGAATTGTTTATTAATAAAACAAATATCACATTTGGAATCAGCGCATCAAACTGCATCGATCCATGTCTAAGATGAGTTCATTTAGAGGACACATTTTCAGTCTTGATCACATTAGGACACCTTTTCGAAAAAACATACTTTTCTGTTTAAGTTTTTTTCACTAAATCACTCACAAGATTTCTGATAAATTGTGTTTGAGCCCAAAATGGTGACACTGGAAGGACCTTGAAAAGTTTCCTATCAACCAGTATTGATCGAAATTATGTCAAATTTTTACTATAATAACAGTAATAATCATTTGATAATGACAATGATTTCAAACCAGTTTTACTTAAAATCGGTATTGATCCATATTTAGATGAGGCAAAATCTTATGCTGGAATAAGTAAACGAAGCTGTTTTTCCAGCGAGCTTCCTTGGTGAAGAGAACTCGGGATCTACGGCCGATGCAAAATTTGATCGTACGGCTAAGAAAACGTTTTTCTTTTAAGTTTATTCCCATGACTATTTCCCAGAGCCCAAAATTGAACAAAGCTGCCTGAAGACGGTTAACAATCAGCTACAGATTGTTTGTTATCAGCTACGTGTTTTATATATGAAATTCATCGCATCGCAGTATCGTAGCACGATTTTCATAGTTTCATGGTATCACAGTATTGCTGTGAATTTCATGGTAACAATAGTAGTTTCATAGTATCACCGTCTCATAGTATGTCTTTCATATTTTTACAGTATCGCAGTTATACTATCAATTTCATAATATCGCACTATCATAGTGTGGCATAGTTTCACAGTTTCACCCAATCAGAGCGATAGTATGATTTTCACAGTATCGCTTCAATGGGTCACATCATACCTGACTACCTGGGGGCGCATGGGGAGAGGGGGCCGGCAGCATGAGAGTGAGTTACAAACTATGAAAGCGCATCAAAAACTAAACGAAAGGGCATATTTTTCGATCTTTTAGCGTTGAAACGGAATAGTTGGAAGAACAAACAAAGGAAAAACATGATTTCTAAAACTGAAATTTTTCGTAAAAGCTAAAACATTTTTCGTAAGAAACATTTCTGAAAAAGTGCGATCATGCTGTCGGATAGAACATTCAGTTTTCTAAAAACTGAGCGCAAAAAAGGTTTTTAGAAGTAGTGCAAAAGGACTTAAAATGTGTTACGTCAGACGCACCATAACAATTACCGTATCATCATATATTTTTCCAAAGTCACATTTCTGATATAAAAAAGAACATCAATATAGCAAATGAAGTATGGTGACTAGTGCAATTAATTTTTTGTCACAGTTTGCAAGTTAGACGATATTCAATTTTTCGTAAAAACCAAAACATTTTTCCTAAAAAGCATTTCTCAAAAAATGCCCCACAGGCAGAAATCTCAGCAACGTTATGATAAAAAAGAGCTGTCATATGCTGATTATCGCTTTGGAGCTTGTGGTGTAAAAGTCATAACTTAATGAAAAAGGACTGTGAAGAGCTGCAGAAGGTCTCATTTTGAAGATAAATCTTTGCTCTACCTTGCTGAATGGTGAAAAAATGTTTGCATTGGGTTTTTAAAAAGTGAATATTTGGAGATCCTGGATTTCTGTGATAACTTTTTTCTAAGCAGGTTAAAGTTAAAATGAGAAAAGCAAAACTTAAGGGGCACCCCTCAGAAATTGTCTCCGACACCGTACATCTGATCTTGACGAAACTTTCAATAAATGTTCTGCTTAATGAGTTATGGGAATGAAAAACTTTTTTTTGCCTCTAAGTCTTACCGTTCAGGAGTTTTCCAGAGATCAAGGGCCAAAAAGGACCCTAAAGTAGTTCCCAAGGTTTTTAATATACTTCAAGCTGGAGAGTTGGGGTTTGGCTTGTTTTAAGCTACGCACCGAACTACACGGAGTGACTGGCGCGGATGTTTCAATTAAGCCTTTATTGTTTTCCAGGCAAGCAACAACCTCTAAAACCTCCTTCCGGATTTGATAAAAACTAAGACATAATTCAAAAATCGGGGCTGGTCAGACCATATAGTTTCTTTTCCTCTTTTCAACAGAAAAAGAATAAACTCTCTACGACAAACCACTATAAAAATATGCAGATATTTGCGTTTTGCTATAATATGGGTTTTGTCACTATTTTTCACTACCTTCACTCGGGCTTTCTGAAACTTAATACCATTTGCTTTGAGTAGAGAAAAAATAAAGCAGCATACTCTAAAAAAATCAATCTTCCTGAGGTTTCCCAAAACATTTTTGAGACCGTTAACTCCGGTGTTCGTAGTGATCAGTTATAATTAGCCCAGTAAAACTTAATCTGATGCTTAGAAAATACATTTTCAATTCTTCTAAGAGATACTACAGATGATGGTGCTTTCAAAGTTTTTGAATCTCTGACTACTCAACCGTGTTCAAATATTCGCTAATCACACCCATATATAAGTTTTGGAGAAAATTTTTAAACTGTGAAAAATGACCTTGTCGATCGGTCCGTTCGACTCTGGCGAAATTTTCAGTGAATCGTGATTGAAAGCAAGACTTATTATATCTATTTCATTATAAACTTATTCTATAGTTCTCAAAAGTCCGAATGGTAAGTGAAACAGCGATCATAAAATGATGATCCACTATTTCAGAAAACTACGAAAGAACTTTGTGCTCGAATATGCCACCGATCAGTTTTGTCTTAACTCTCACAAAAAATAACTTTATCATACTTAACTCTGCTGAAAGAGATCGCTTCAAAAATATTTTGAAACTACACAAAGCGTGAACAAATTTTGTAGCGGAAGTTTTGACTTTCGGTTATTTTTATTTTTATGATATCTTTTAGTAGTGAATGAAATGTGAGCTTAGATGCTTTTTTATGTACAGAAACTGATGGTAGCATCATTAGTCCATCTAGCTTTAATAATATTGTTGGTCTAAAATCACGCTCCGGTGTTATCCCAATTTCACATAATCAAGATTCGGTTGGCGCAATGGCAAGAACAGTTATAGATGCAGCTATTTTACTTGAAGTAATTCAGGGCGTAGATCCACATGATCCAGCAACATTAGATGATAATGCCGTTCGTCATCATAACTATAGACAATTTTGCCGTGGTATCAATGGATTTCGTGGTTTAAGTTTAGGTGTTGTGCGGAACTTAAACTATACTGCTATACCTCAGGATCAATTACGAACATTCAATAAAGCGATTAATTTAATAGCAAAACTAGGTGCTAAAATAAAAGATCCAATAAATTTTGAGACAGCAGATTATTTCGTATCTGGTACAACCGAATTGTTAATACTGGAAATAGATTTTAAGCGTGGCACTGAATTATATTTAAAAACATTACAAAATACAAATATGAAAACATTGAAAGATTTAATTGAATTTAATAATCAAAATTCAGATAAAGAATTTTCACAATAAATGCCCGATCAAGATATATCGTTTACAACCGGAGAAGCAAACACTAACAATTGATAGCCCAATATATAAACAAATATTTGATTGAATTTAAGCCGTGCTAATGGTGGTATTGATTACCTACTGGATAAACATAAACTGGATGCATTGGTTATATTAAGTGATGATAGCACTTCACCATCAGATATTGCCGGTTATCAGTGTACCATTAGGTTATTTAACAAATGAGACTGAAGGAAATACTGTAGGGCAACCGTACGGTATTGCATTTTGTGGGCGAGCATGGAGTGAAAATATTTTGTTAACATTAGCTCATGCATTTGAAGAAGGAACATCTGTTAGACAACGTGTAGAATCATTACATGCTCCTTAAAATTTATTTCATCATCAATGTTCTTATCTAATTTTAATCATCCTTTAACTATACAGAAAATTTATTATTTATTGAGTTTATTATACTGCCAAAAGGAATAGAACACACGACTGAAATCAAGAAATTTTACATGCACAAAACGTTTTTTATCTGATCCTTCATTGATGTAATGCATACTTACACCCTTAGACCCTTAATGTATAATGTTTTTTGAATTCTAGTTTACTAAAATTTAAATAATGAAGATATGGTGCATGAAACGCTTAGAAAACCAATATACCATATTTATACAGTGTTGACACGTATAAATGACACGTCACTGTGGAAGATTTCAACGAAGATTCGGGACGACTACAATTTGAAGAAAATATGCTGTACCAATATTCAAGTATCTGTGAAAAACATTAATAGAACAACGGCAAAACCCTGCAGAATATTCATTATGGATTTAAAGGTGTTCATTTATTTCATCCAGTCACTTATTAGAAAAAGTTCTCTTAATCGTATCCAACTACGTAGTAAAATACAAATTGAAGTTATCATTTATGATATCTTATTCTCATAAATGAAGAAACTCCATCTTCAATCAGTTCAGCCCTTATAATTGCGTTACAAGACACAAAAACACAATAAAAAATACACATTGAAGGAGAACATCGAGTCATTGCACAACTTCAATCGTTGTGCAGAATATAGGAAAGAACAGTGAAGTTTTTTTTTGCAGTTCGTCTGCAAAGATCAAGTTCGTGTGTTCGATCCTAGCTTCGTGCAAGGATTGATTTTGTGTTTTGATAGTTTAAGTTTCAGAATGATATAATGGGAATTTATATTCTCGATTTCGTTCTGGTTCAAGATTAAAGCTTAAACCAACCCTTATAATTTTACAAGAACGTTCATCAAATCTTGACAAGACAACCGCAAAAGACAGACTGTTGAGCATTATTTTTTTATTTTTTTAAAAATATCCAAATCTGTCATTTCATTCAATTTAGTTTTAAATATTGGATTAAAATCAATTCGTATCAATACACAGGATTATTGCATGAACTATTGACCTCATACAAAGATATTAAAGGTTGTGGTTTTATCAAATGTTTCATCTTCTCACTTTACTTAGCTTATTTAATCATGCCTCACATCAAAATCGATCCATGTGTCACTAGCGTGAGACAATTATCGTCGTCCGAAACAATTGCATTCGCATTACTGTTGTCTTAACGAAGTAGCGTGTAACCGTCGTCTTCAGTTGAAGATATTGCTCTTAAGTTTGGTGTTGTTGAATTATACATACTTTTACTCGGAATGACGGTTGTTTAGGCTCATCCATAAAGGGAACCAAAGTAAAAGCCTGTTTGGTCATAAGACCTAAGAGAATAATAAACGGATGAACACATTAGAAGATCCTCCTATAATACAAGACCCTCCTATAATAGAAGACCGGTCTCAAGTGAATGATGCAAAAGGCAAAATAGAAGACCGCCTGTATATCAGAGAAAAACATTGTTGCAAAAAAAATAGATGGTTCTAGTTCGTTTTTGAGCTTCTAACCTAAACATGTCACCCTCTTTTCTACAAAAAGTATGATCACGCGCTTTTTTTTATAATACTGATGACAATTTTATGTCGAAAGGCAGTAATAAATTTCGAAAAATCTCTCCGCAGGCTCATCCAAAAGGTTTATGCAAGACCCCCTTAAACGGACACAATAAATAAATCGGATTTCTGAATTGTCCGTCTCTTTACCACATTCTGGAAAATTCTAAACTATGACGCAATATGCCAGAATAGTATAAGATGATCTAGTATTCCGGAATGCTCCAATATGACGCGATATGCTATAACATTCAATGATGTGATAAAAGATAGTATACATGAGTAATTCTGATAAAAGTGGTACCGTTTTTTTGAGAAAATTTGACGAAAACAAAAGGTAAAGACCTAGATTTTTACTTAACATATATCGGTGCGTATCTCGGAGTAACACAAAACACAGTTTACTAAATTACCATTATTCTGTTTCTCAGAATTCGAAAACACTTTTCTAATATATCGAGTTATTCAAAAACTAACAATTTGCCTTTTAATTTGAAATGGATAGTAGTATACGTTAACGGTACTGTTTGTTTTCTGTTACTTTACGTGAAAAGAGCTTTTTCCCGATTGCTTTTTAGCGTTCCATTATGCGTTGATCAACTTTGTTCGTTTGAATAACTAATTGAACCGCCAATATTCCCATTGCATATTAAAATTTGATGTTTTGTCTATAGATGTGTACCTCGAAATTTTTACATATTCGGAATCAGTCGTAGAGAAAATACTCTTTCTCTGACAAGTCGGAAGAACTGGACAATTTAAAACTTCTCTGAGAATTCTCAGCCTATGGTATATTAAGGTAAAATATTAAAAAATATTAAATTATTGTATCACAATCAAAAGCTCATAGAGTATCTACAGACAAGTTGGTCAAATGAGTTTACGAAACGTTTTGTGAGCGAATGAAGCATCCTGCTAAAAAGCAGTCATGAGCAAAGAAATTAAGCTATGGTTTTTATTTTATATTTGGATTCCATAGTCAAATCTGGGTTTATGAACATTTTTGGCCTTTTCTGACGTATTTTGACAAAGTTGTAGAATTTACGAAATGAGGAGCATCAAAGTTCCAAAAAGTACTATCCTCAGTATTCGGTCTATAACTCTGTTAATTTTTGTTCGTTTTGTTCGAGCAATATTTCATTTGAAAGCCCATCAAAAGCTAAACGAAAGGGCATATTTTTCGATCTTTTAGCGTTGAAACGGAATAGTTTGGAGAACAAACAAAGGAAAAACATGATTTCTAAAACTGAAATTTTTCGTAAAAGCTAAAACATTTTCTCTAATAAACATTTCTGAAAAATCAGAAGTTTTGTAATATACGAACGATCAAGAAAAATTTCTACAAGATGCTATCATTTCACGAGTTAGAACCATGAACTGGTTATGGACTAAATTAAAACTATTAAAAAAACTGAATCTAAAACAATACTTATTCCACTAAAACGCATATTACTCGATCGGTTCTTCCTATTAGGAAAATGATCACCATTATCATAATCATAATTCTTCTTCCTAGTAGTGGAAAAGAGAAGACTGATACCTTTCACGTTTTCATATTATCTCTTATGAAAGCATACGTTCTGGATAGAGCAGAGCCCGAAACGAATCATTATTTCCTGATTCGGTTCGATTCGATTCGAGCCAGTTCAATGAAACACAAAACTATCTTCTCTTTTACTTCCACCCATTTGTTTAAAATACACTGCCTCGAGATGGAACTTGAGCAGAACATATCATTTATGTGGCTGGAGCTTTGAAAGATGAAATAAAACTCTTGTTCTACCGTAACTGAGCTACAAGGAATTGAAAAGATCTCCAAATTAGTAATCAAAAAATAAGCGAATGCCGGTAACGTGCGACATCCATTCTGGTGCTTTCAAAAATTCTATCTTTGAAAATGAATTTGATTAGATATCTTAATAACTCGGTGAAAGATATTATATGCTTCTCTTTCTAACGCGATTATATGTTCTTGTGAGCGGTATAAAAGAGGAAAAGGACAAAGTTTTATTACATAGTGCTTTTGTTACTTTATACGATGTCATTGTAGCTTAGCTCGACTAAAGCGTTTCAACTGAGTGGCTAATTCGTCTTTCAAGAAATCAAATTTGGTTCGGTTCGATTCGACTCCAGGTGTCAAAAATCAAGTTGGTTCGGTTCGGCAAGCAGTCGAATCGATCCGAACCGAATGTCCAATCCTTCGATTCGTTTCGGGCTCTGGTATAGAGTCTTCATGATCCCTCCTTCTATCGTTTTTGTTTAACGTTTCTGTTCACTGTCCAAAGCAGAGAGCAGAGCAAATACACTCATACTTCTCTTGCCTAAATTCTAATCGACAAAAAGAACATCTCTGTTACCGAGCGCGAGGACAACTTTCGATAGAGACAACGGACGGTTTCTGCAAGAAAATGTCCCTATATATTTTTGAGAAGATGGCGACTGGAACTAATTAGAAACCGTTCGTTATTTAGTTTTTAATTTTGCTGCGTCTTAAAAGTTGATTGGAGACTACCAAATGCTGAATTTTTTAATCATTTCTGAGCATCGGTCTAGAAAGCTTATTCGATCGTATTTATGCCTTTTTCTCTGCAAGTTCGACGTTCTTAATAGTATCTTATACACAAAAACATGCGTAATTAAATGTGCTTTAAAATATATAGCACACCTTTTCAAATCAATGTCTTCATAGATGTACTGCACAAATATTTGACAGATATCTGGATTTTACCCCTAGTGGCAGACAAAAATGATTCATCTTTTGTCAGCACACCCAGACCCGGAATAGTTTATATATAGAAAAGTGCAGAATTGAAAGGGCCTACCCAATGAGCTATAAGACATTGTTTCAAAAGTTCGCCTTCATAGATGTATTGGACAAATACTTGACAGCATCTCGATTTTAACCGAAGTGGCAGATAAAAATTATTATAGTTTCGTCCATAGATAGAGATCTCTAATCATTCATCCATCATTCGATGCGCCTCGGAAAACTCTACAATATGTGCTAGTAGGAAACCTAACGAAGTATCGCAGCGGTGTTTGTGCATCAAATACTTCCCCGCTTAAATCGACAGTGGGTCCAAAACTTATTTGCCACCTTTATTTTTCATTTTTCTCGGCGACCATAATAGCTAGAATAAATTTGATGAAAGATTTGAACAGTTGAAAGAATTTCCGATCTGATGTGCTGTATACAGCGGTTCTGGAGTTCTATCAAAACTCATGAAACCAGGGTCTCTGGCAAACCAACATATAAGAAAACAACTGCTCGAGCTCATGTAGAAATGCTTTACAAATAGCTCCATCGTGTAGAGAAAATATTTCTGAACAAAATAAGACGTCTCCGAGCTCTCTACGGCATTTTTTCGTGAAACAGCATTCAGTTTATGGAAGGCTGCAAACTAGTAGAACTCAACGGAAAACAAGAAAGATACGACCTTAGGGCGATTTTCGACGACATATTCTAAAACATATAAGATAAACAGGTCTTCTGTTATATGTCGAATCTAATGAATAAACACAGAAAGATCAGTTAGCCTTACACTCTAAAAAAAATGCGACTTCAGCGATGTGTCTGCCGAGAAAAAGTGTCTTGTACGTGACTAGATTGCGATTGCAAAATAGTAGATGTCTTCTATATGACTTCAAAGTGTCTACTGGTAGGCATGTTAGGTATGTTACGAGACCGAGATACCCGTTTTCTCGTGTCTCGTACCCGGGTATAGTCTCGTAGACTGTACCCGGGTACGAGAGCGAGTATACGAGAACCCCGGTCTCACTCTCGGTTTGGTTACATACCTAAGGCATATAGAAGTCACATTGGAGTCGCATAGAAGACGTGTGAATGAGAAAGACGCTTAGTAGTCACATCATTCCGCCTTCCATGTGTCTCTAAGTTTTTAATCAAAGTCTCACACGAAATGTCAACGTAGGATGCTAATAAGGCTAATTCTTTGTTTTCCACTACACACCAAGCATTCCAAAGAAAAATAAAAGTAAAAATGTCATGTGACTGCATTAAGAAAAGTAAATACAAGACAAGACTCCTGTTGCATCTACTCAAGTGTATTTGAAAGTCCTCTGCACACTCACTGAAACATAGGAAAATGTCACATCTCATTCGAACCGACGTTCAAAGCTCTACAAAAGTATGTGTACACATTTTTTTTTAGAATTTTTTGTCAGTCAGAAAAAAGTTAAACGATGCGGTCAGTAGAAAAAAACAGTATTTTTGATTTCTTCTTTTCCGATCAGATAACACTTGTTTCACTTTTCCAATTAAACTATAGGTTAAAAATGAAGCAGAATTTAACGGAGACTATTTAAGTATATTCAGGAAGTTTATTTCTAAAGTTCTGAACGCTTTCCACTTGAAAACCCGATTTTTCAAGTAGTAAAACACCAAAGAAACACGGTATCTTTGATCTTAACATACATTGAGTGCCAGACCAATTAGTGTAATCAGTTGGAAAACGATTGGGTATTGACACCGACAAAATCTCACCTCTTTACGGACGGAGTTTCATGATGTCTGATTTCCTCGTAGCTCATCCAAGTGGACCTTTCTTCGCTCTGACTTATTCAGAATATTCAGAAGCGAAGAAGGAATATCCTACTCTAAAAGTTCGAAGGAGAAACTCACTTTCGAGACTACACTGCTACGGCAGGTATTACTCTGGGAAAAGACGATTATTTTGACAATAAAACGGTGTTGAGTCAGTTCGAACGGTTGTTTCAGTTGTTGAAGTTCAAAACAGAATATAAGGATCATGACATTGAGATATTAGTGGACAATGCACGGACTCATTCAGCGAAACAATACAGCATCAATGACTTTGGAAAAGGAGTTGGGACTCGGTGTCCGGTAGAGTTTCTCGAATTTGTCGATGATAAAGGGGAAGATGTGAAAATTTCTTGTTTTTTCGAAGACGGACAGCAGAAAAATAAGTCGAAGGGATTGTTTGTGCTGGCGCAAGAATTGAATCTTTCTCCTCAACCGAAAATTTCTCTTCCCGAACTCAAAACCTTGCTCTCGAATCATCCAGCTTTTCAAAATATCACGAAATTGGAGAAGATTGCGTCGATGTACGGTGTCAAGATCATCTTCGTCCCTAAGTTCCACTGTGAGCTCAATCCCATCGAAGGCCTTTGGTGTCATATGAAACAATACGTACGCAAGAAGAACGATCAAGACATAAAAGGAAGCATACAACAACATGGTCAAGGCATTTCCAACGATGGTCAAGCTAATCCCCGAGGCGCAAGAACTTCAGGTCCAAGTCGATTCAATTGCCCCTTTTTCATCGTTTCTGGAAGTCGATCGAAGCATACAATCAGAGCAAGTCGTACGAAGAAGTTTTGCAATTCTTCTTCAGCAGTCGAAGCAAACTAGATGTTCAATCTCATCGTCGAATCACCACCACTGCTGCTCCTTGATCCTCTTTCTTTCTTAATCGCGTGAGATAGAAGACAATGATACGATCGACGTCTAGCGATTACCAATAACGGTTTTTCCTGCGACTAAACCTTAACATTTCTCTAGTTCATTTCTTGCCTTTCCATTTGTGTCTCTCTTCTTTGTTGTATCTCTTGACAATAATAAATATTCATATTACTGAGGATACCGTCTTTCTTTGATGTTTTACTACTTAAAAAATCGGGTTTTCAAGTGGAAAGCGTTCAGAACTTTAGAAATAAACTTCCTGAATATACTTAAATAGTCTCCGTTAAATTCTGCTTCATTTTTAACCTATAGTTTAATTGGAAAAGTGAAACAAGTGTTATCTGATCGGAAAAGAAGAAATCAAAAATACTGTTTTTTTCTACTGACCGCATCGTTTAACTTTTTTCTGACTGACAAAAAATTCTAAAAAAAAATGTGTACACATACTTTTGTAGAGCTTTGAACGTCGGTTCGAATGAGATGTGACATTTTCCTATGTTTCAGTGAGTGTGCAGAGGACTTTCAAATACACTTGAGTAGATGCAACAGGAGCTGAAGAATGCGAATATCTCATTCAGAACTGAAATCCTCCAAAAGACGTGGTGTTTTTGCGTTTTTCTTAACATGTACCAAAAACAGACTTTTTCGGGAGTTCTAGTATTTTTATTTTCACGTTTTCGACCTGAAAATCTCGTCAAAAGTGGAATCTGATGACTATGACCATGGGTCAGAATTGTCAGAGCTAACGAATGAGGTATAATTCGACCACTTTTGCGTCTGCTCCGTTTTTGCCTTTCCTGCACCTTATGTCCATAGGTTTTTTCATTAGAAATAGCCATTTCTTTGTACGATAGAGACATGGACCCAAGGGGGAAAAAGCGGACTCCTATGAACTCCTATGGACTCTGGACTCCCATGGACTCCAGGAGTCCAAGAGCAAAGTGTCCTTTTTTGGGAATCACTTCCCAAAAAAGAACACTTTGCTCTTGGACTCCTAGACTTCGGGAGTCCAGGAGTCCGCTTTTCCCCCCTTGCATAGACCACATATCATTCCTTCATATACAACAATATGACCTTATTTGCTTTTTATCGATCACCATTGTGCATTTTTCTTTTGATCCTTTTATCGGTAAAGCCTGCATCCAAATAAAAAAGGCAGATTTTGTTCTCTTTTCTGTGAAACGAAAACAAACGTAGAGATAGTTGTTGGTGGACAGCTGCAGTCCTGTTTTTATGTACAGAATTCTAAACTGATCATTGTTTACTTTTTGTCTTCATTCAAATTTATTCAAACAATTTATAGGCATATAGACCAACATAAGATATTCTTCCTTTTCTGTCTGATAAAAACAAAGACAAAAGTCCGATCAAGACGTCATGAATTTGATAGTTTTGTACACCTAAAATCTTTTCTTGACCAGCGTCAGTTAGGTTTCTAGCGCAGCACCGCTAAAAAGTCGATTTAGATTGAAACTCGCCGAAATGTAAACATCACCACGGGAACACTAGAAATGGCCTATTGTTTTTCTTTCTTTGTTTGCTACTGACTTCAGAAAACAAAAAACGTCGATGAGCCTGAGATCATTTTGTTTTTCCACATTGAAACAGAAATTGTATGTCACTTTTGATTATAACCTTCTTTTGAATCTTAGGGTTGCTTTTATGACTGTACTATTTCTCAAATTATGTCAATTTTTTCCAAATTTTTGGTGTCATTTTTGTTTTTCTATAGAAGAAAAATTTAAAAAGAAGAAACGTAATAAGCTGTATAACTATCTTGACGATAATGGCTAAGAAAATCATTCGGTTGTCAAGATTGGTATCCAACAACTTTTTTGTGACGTATTTAGTCTCTCACTAATGCAGGAACTGTCCACAGAAAAGCTCCTTCTTTCATGCAGATAATTTTTGAATTTCGCCGAAAAGGAAAAGAATTTTAGACTTCAATTATGAACTTTGATAAATTCTAATTTGGAAGCTCAAAGTCAGTCTGCAAGAGAGATTAATTACGGTCGTTTCATCGATCAAACTATTTCCTCATTGAATCCTGACACCATCCCATATCGATTTCCACAAGAAAAATCTGCAGTTTCTTCATTTTCACACTTCTTTCTCAGCATTACACGCACTTACAATGCATTTTCTGTGTACATAAACTTGGCTGTCATTGCATTAATTCACTGTGTTTATCTTGTATATATCTCTTTGTTTCTCATGTCTGGAAATATTCGGATAATTATAATTTTTTATCTAATATTACTTAATCCATTTTCAGAGGTGAGGAGGAGCGATCTTCTTTTATTTTTGGTTGTTCTCATTAGGTATCAGAGAAATGGTTCTTTATCTTGTTGTTATAGTTTTACACTACCGATGAAACAAACGTCATTGGGATTCGCCGTCTTTTCGAAAAGTTAAAAATTGGTTATACTCACGTAATATAGTGACTCCTGCACAAAGAAAACTTATGCCTGTAAACTGCCTCTGCTAGAAAGCACTTCAACTGAAATGACCGGCACTGAATACAAGAAATGAGTTCCTTCTCTTCCTAAACATACAGATAGGACAGCAGCACATTTTCTGTTTCTTCCTTCTTCGTCCGTCGTCTGATATATGTACTTATAATTCGGTGAAAAGGTCAGAGGAACGTTGTCTTCGTTTTTCTCTTTTTCATATATAAGCAAAACACTTTCAGACACTCAGGTCCATGATTACGACCGCCGTATACGGTCGTATATGTCAAATTACGTCATCGTAATTTGACGTATACTGTAGTATTTCGCCGTATTTCAGTGTAAACGATATAGTTTACGATTGACGTAATACGTTGGACGGGTTTACGTCAAAATACGATGAAATACTATAGTATACGGTTGTGAGTCTATGACCTAGGTAGTGAAGTGACGTGTCTGTTTTCATTTTTCGTATTCAATATTCTCTTATTTATATGATGATTGTTATTGTTATCTATTTTGTAATTCTGAAATATATTTATCTTAAATTCCAAGATCAAGGTTGAGTTTGAGAGATTTTATTACTTTTGGTTATAGAACTCGAGAGAGAGAGAGAGAGAGAGAGAGAGAGGAAGGAAATCTGACATTAGCAAGCGAGGGAAGCCCAATCGAGCGGATTGAACTCGAGACATCTACTACTAGACTGAGCACGCATTTTTCCTTACTGCAAAACGTTAATCTTTATACTTACAGTTGTCGATGAAGAACCAGTATCACCGCCAAGACCCTCACCCTCCTCAAACAAAGTCAGCATTATTACCTATGAAAATCGTCATACTTTATGGTATCTTGATCGTTTTAAAGAAATAAATCAACGTTATTGTGATTATCATGGTTACAAATATATATTCTATGATAGTTATTCAGGAGAAAATGATATGCCACCCTATTGGATTAAGGTCAAAATTTTGTATGATTTAATTGTGTCTAACAACGGCTATGATTATCTAATGTGGATTGATAGTGATGCAGTTATTAATTATGAAAATATGAAGATGATAACGATTGAATCATATTTTGCAAGTATGTAGGATGGCAAAAAAGCGAAACCGGTTCAACTCTTAAATCGCTTTCTCCTTGAAGCACACATTTTCATAGATTATCGACAATTCTGGCGCCAAATATGAGCATAAGTCAGGTCCATAGGCCTTCAAAATCGGTTTTCTCCAGAAACCCAACATTTTCGTGCGAAACGCAATATTTCAGAGTCAAACATCTCCTAATACATCAAAAAATTGCATATAGCATGAACAGTTCAGCTTTCTCCGACGAGAAATTGAGTTATTGGAAGAACAAACTTTTCTTGAAGTTCTGATAACGAACAGCAAAGTAAAAAGTTCATTGACTATGAAATCTTCATCGTTGCACAGTTTTTGATGCTCTGTAAGAGGGTGAATGAGCTTCTATCGCTTGAAAAAGTTCGAGTTTCTGGAGAATGAAGGTTTAAGGATTCGTCTCATTCTCATATTCGAAATCGGTATCGTTGATAAGTTATACAAGATGTATCTTTCAAAGAGAAAGCGATTTGACGGTTCCCCTTTAGCAAAACAAATCTAATCCACAAACTGTTCACTGTTTAGACACAGACTATACCTTTATTGGAGCACCTGATCAAGCTGAATGGAATTCTCCGTTTAATGCTGGTGTCTGGATAGTTAAAGGCAATCAAAAAGGAAAAGAAATTATGGCGAAATGGCTCTCCTACTATGGTACTTGTCTATGGCAATTTGATCCTTTACAAAAGCAGTGGATCTCTAATGGACATACAGCTAGTGTCCATACTGATCCCGATTGGGCTGGTATTTGCTATGAACAAGGTAGTTTTGGGATATTAATTATGCAGGATAAACACGAGTATGGTAATTTTATTCAAATGAAGGAATGGTATACTCTGCAGTTTGTTGATTCCAAAGATAATAAGTATGCAGTAGAGGTGAAGAAAAAGAAACAGAAACGAAAGAAAATATTTGTAATACATTTTGCTGCAGGGTATAAGGATGCTATTGAGCCGTATTTAAATGAACATCAAAATAGTATAAATAAAATGTTAATATTTTAGACAGAGAATGTCATAGGAGAAATGATCATTCTTTTTTTTGCACCTTGCGTTGCACCAATTTCCCATTGTAATATTCTGTGACAGAGTGTATCAGAGATATAGTGGTAACCATAGCTATCGCTAATAACATTACGTGGACTATTCAGTTGATTTAAGCCTGTACCATTTCCATGACCTCCTGCTAGCAGTCGTTCCATTTTGCAACTCCGATTATCCACATTTGTATTCTATGATTTCCATAATCAGCAATGTATATAATCGATGAATTATTTCGATCTAAATAAACTCCGCTTGAACCATTAAACTGATTCATTGCACTTCCTTGGTCATTTCCTCCTGCTACTAATACTCCTGTTGAACTTCCGTTTATTCATTTCATCACACGATTGTTGCTATAATCAGAATGGTAGATAGTACCACTTGTATCTACATAAACACCATAGCTAACGTTTATTTGATTGTAAGATGAACCAGCGCCGTTACCTAAACATTTTTAGACAGAAAATCTCGAAACACAACGAGCGCACACTTACAGACAGACACAGTCACTCACCTTCAGCTGCTGTCACTCCCGTTGTTGAATTATAAGAAAACATTTGTATACGATAATTATAGGCATCTGACACACAGAGTGTATTATTTGAATCAACGAATATAGCTCTTGGATAATTAAATTTTGTTGACGAATTACTACCTATTGTCATATTTATACCGGCAATTGTGACACATGTTGTTGCACCTAGAACAGGTTGACACAAAATAATGAAGAAAAGGTCTGCACGTCGACTGGAAAAACCACTATTTTCTACTCGTAAGATCTTACCTGCTAACCATCGTTGGATTCGCTGATTATTTGTGCCAGCTCCGTAAACAGCTAAACAACTATCATTAGCTGCATCATTTGGATAGCTAAGTTGACTTGAATTACAGTCCATACTGCCACTTATACCCGCAACCTTTACACCTGCTGAGTTTCAACACAGTTGTGATGTAGAGACAGTAACTAGAAAAGAGTGAAACGAAGAATCTGAAAAAAGAAGCTTTTAACAATTCATTGTGAATCCAATTACCTATTGTACTAGTGCTACTTGAGATTGTCGTTATTGTTACTACAGTCGTAACTTGAAAGAAAAGAAATGTATCGAAGAACTTTTACCAGCAGAAAACTCAGGTAACTGTTCTAGATGTCTAAAAAACAAGCTGCTCTCCGCTGAATCCTTTTTAAAAATTGCAACCTGTCGTTGTTGTAGTGGCGGCACTGATGGTCGATGTAGTCGTTGATGAACAGTAATCGTGGCCGTTGTCGTTGTCAGCACATTAGAGTTGCTGTGATTGAGACGGTGGTTTCAGTCATGGTGGCAGTGGTCGTAGCAGTCATAGCCAAAACTGTTGTTGTCAACGATTGTGAATCAAAAAAACAAGAAACTTATTCTTCTCAAACTTTTATTTTTACTCATACTTGTTTTTATTGTAGTGTTAACTGTACCGACAGAGAGCAATGTACTAGCAGAGTTGGAATCTAAAAATTAAATGTTACGCTATTCTGTATATCTAGTACATCTTCGAAAATCAACAAGTTACTTTGTTGAATAGAATTCTCACTTAGTTTACCACCGAGAATCGGATCAAAAACTGCACCAAGTACGAATAGACCTGCCAATATATGTACACTGGTGGTAGTGGTAGCAAAATCTAAAAGAAACTCAGAAGAATCGGTAACAGTGGCTTTAAGTACCACCTTTAAGTACCATGTTGTACCTAAAAACGTCTTAGGTACAACATCAGCAACTTCTTCATCATCCCAAACACTGTTAAATTTTGGTACAGTTAAAGTAGACGAATTAAATAGAGTTGTAACAGAGTGTGTTGATCGAGCTGAGCCACAGCGGACATAGTCGTCGTTAGGTGATTGATTAGTTATTGTTGGAATCAATTCTGCTACTAATATCCTAGTGTAAGAGAGGGTCTCCATGGTTGAGTTCAATCACAGTACACGAAAACAAGTGACAAAGTGAGTTTTAAAGCCACTGTTACCGATTCTTCTGAGTAAGAGGAAAAAGTTAAGTATCGGTTTTGGAAAATATCGTTCCGTTGTTGAGAAAAGTAATTTTCTTGGAACAGGTAGCAAAAAACAAGGAATTTCGCTTGTATTTTGCAGTTTTCATTGTTAAACTCCTATTTTTCTGCATAACCAATGTCATATTTGGAATTAGCATAAAAAGCTGAATTGATTGATATGTGTTTCAGGATTTTTGGACAACTTTCAATTTATCGATTTTTTTATTATCGATTATAGTAAAAATTTGACATAATTTCGATCAATACTGGTTGATAGGAAACTTTTCAAGGTCCTTCCAGTGTCGCTCAGACACAATTCATCAGAAATCGTGTGAGTGATTTAGTGAAAAAACTTAATTAGAAAAGTATGTTTTTTCGAAAAGGATGATGCACCAACTTCGATTTGTTCTTGTTTTACTAGGCAGTTACATCAAGTCAACTACGAGGAACAAATCGAAGTTGGTGCATCATCCTTCCCTGCTACATTATCGAATCTTACCATATTATTCTTTTTAGCAGAAAAAAAATGAATTGATTCTTTACAGAAATGCAAGTTAATGAACTGAATCTTAGTTTGTTCATTTTCAATCCATTTTTGTGTTGTTTTAGTGGAGAAAAGTGTGGAGTGTTTCATAATAAAAAAAATCAGATAATTATTGTTTGGCCTTAGACACCTTTTCTATGGCTTTCACAATTGAAATTATAAATTAGAGATTGTTTACATGTACGGATTGCTCCCCCACCTAATTTGACGTTGTTATGAATGCCCTTGATTTTCAAAAAAGATGAAAACAGTCGGGACTCTATACTTTGCATTTTTTCCTATTAAAGCCTTTTATTTTCTAGATTGCCATTAGGAAAGTCCATTGTGACAACCTTTCGCAGAAAGCCTTTTTTGTTTTGTAAGCCATCAACAACAGTTGAGACTCTACCAGAGAGAGGTTTTCTTAGAATCACGTAGTTTATAAGAACCCAATATCCTTTGCTGTTCGCTATTGATGTCTCAACGTACCAGAAATTATTATTTTTATTTCATCGACCAAAAAAAGAAAACACAAAATTATTATACGTCATCGTCTACATCCTCATCGTCATCTTTCTCATATTTATCTTCATTAATCTTCACACAATAGCACACAACAGCTTCAAAAATAAACAGTACGAGCCAAATAAATATAGTTATATATCCACGTCTAAACAATGTCTTATGACAATATGTTTCTAATTCTCGATTGTACTGTATTAAACTTTGGTAATATCCAATAGGCTCCTAGAATGAACCATACCAACATGATAATGCCATTGTAATACAAAAACGTAAGACCAAATATAAAACAGCAAGAGTGTTGTTACAGTTGTTAAAAAGACAATAAATGTAATTGTACTATATATACCGGCAGTGAGTAAGTACAGTGGAATATTTGGCTGGATTCTGCAGACAAAATTCTCAAAATTATTATAATAATAATGACGAATACCATAATAAAGTTGTGCAATTGAACAGGTTGACAGAATTGTCTGATAAAAAAAATTTAAATAAACCGACAGTTTCATCTACAAATAATTTAGCTGTGGACACATTCGGTAGATTAGTTCTAAACTCACAAAGAGTTGATATATAACATGACGATCTATTTTTTATATTCTTAGTCGATCCTAAGGTGAAGCAATCGTCCAGATCTTCTTACGTTGACAAGTTATAGACGTTTCATTTCAAAACAAGGATATCGAGGCCATTGTGTGCAACATACTTAAAATCATCTTCATATGCTGTGTGTTTCAGAGCGTTTTCTGGCCATAATTTCGAGCAAAACTGCAAAAAGAAACCTAGGTCATTTATAGTATTTCACGAATAAGCTGGTAGGAGTTTTTCTTGCTTTTTGCGTTGTACACTGCATAAAAATAACTTATTGTCAGAGACATTTACAACTAAAACATCTTACTTACTTTATAGAAAAACTAGGCGACCTCTTGTTTTGTAGAATTTGCTGTATGATGATACCAAAGAAAAAAAAGATAATATTTATATAAAAAGTAAAAATGAATTGAGTTAAGGGAATGACACACACCATATACGCACACAGATGAAGTAATACCTCACTATGTTAGAAGCAGTTTGCTTATGAATCAGTATAAACAAAAGTATAACTGTAAAAATAAAGTTAAGAACAGTCACTATTACTTATACACAATTTCTTTGTGTAAATATCTAGAGCACCATTTGCATTTTGATCTGAATTATGAATTATCAGTGCAGAGTCTTCCTCTAAATCGCTTTTACTGATTATTTTGTACTAAGTCAAAATCACTATAGACAAGAAAAAAGAGGATTTTGTGATCGACCGCCAACATATATGGCAGTCTTGATACCTTAAGTTTTGTGGAGTACCTTCCATTTTCTTTAAGGTGCACGTAATTCAAAGTTCGAGCAGATGATAGATTCTTTTGAAACACACATCATTCGATAGAGCTCGATGCGCTCTACAATTCTGTCACCTTTAAAATCATTTTGGTCCTTCCTGGAAGGAGAAAACCTTGAAATACTGGATCTCGCTAAAATGAGGTTTTGACGAAAAACCCACATAACTCTTTTTCCTTGTACTTTTGACTTTTAAGTCTTTCATATTCGGATTCGCCATGTCCGAATG
>CAJNOQ010002328.1:0-24584 GCA_905250885.1 Didymodactylos carnosus | reverse complement strand
ACTACATAAACACAGAATTCGGATGAGATAGTTATCGTTTTCTTCCGAAGTCCGAAGTGTCCTCTATAAAATAAGATCTAAGAAAAAGCCTGGTTCGAGTGCTATAGATCTTTTGCCTGAAGCCTTCTCTAGGGAAGTCACAACAGAGATCTCTGTTGTTAGGTTTAGGACCTTTGGAATGCATGAAAACATAGATTATCGACTATGCTGCGTCTCGTGGCAATGTTTGTTCCAAGAAAAAGTTTTAGAGCCTAGCGAAACCTAATTGTTACGGAAACCAGGCTTTTCAGACTGTATCCAGTTAGTTTAAAAAATGCATAACTCACTCAGAATACGTCAGAGCGAGTTAAAATCTTCAGAATGTATAGCATCTGAACTACTTTATATTCTTCTTATAAGAAATCTACCAAAAGAGAATCTAGAGAACTCTGCAGTTTTCTGGACAGCCTTCTGGAAAACTGTTGAAAAAATATTGGTTTTTCAAATTTATTGCTACCATAATAACGTATAGTTGATAAAATTAACCATATCCTGAAGATTTCAACTCGCTCTGATGTATTTTGAGTGAGTTATGCATTTTTTAAACTAACTGGAAACAGTCTGAAAAGCCTGGTTTTCGTAACAATTAGGTTTCGTTAGGCTCTAAAACTTTTTCTCAGAACAAACATTGCCATGAGACTCAGCTTAGTCGATAATCTATGTTTTCATGCATTCCAAAAGTCCTAAACCTAACAACAGAGATCTCTGTTGTGACTTCCCTAGAGAAATCCTAAGGCTTCAGGAAAAAGATCTATAGCACTCGAACCAAGCTTTTTCTTAAATCTTATTTTATAGAGGACACTTCGGACTATCTATCTGTACAAAAAAATCGATAGACTCCTATGTCAGTTTCTAGAAATCCAAGCGGATTTTCCAAAGATCTTGTAAAAAATACCGATGTTACCGATATTTTTGGACAGCGATTTTGCTGTGAAAATATTGGTTAAAGTGTCCATTTTCGTTTGTTGAAAATCGCAAGTCTCTTTCTTCCATCATTTTGGAGTTATCGAGAAACGGCTATCGGCCTTATATTTTGGCGCCCATAATCGTCTCATAAAATTTAAGGAGATATGATCTGTAGTCTAGAGATGTACAAAAAAGTCATCTATTTCAGGAAAGAAATACTATTGGATTACTTAACAAATAGTACTACTATTTGTTGGATAGAAAAATACAAGAAAAAACTGCAATTAGCATTTCATTTACTTTTATGGAAAAAATAAACAAATACGGTCGTATCTTCAGTGATAAGAGGAGAAGATGCTTGAATTTCATACGAGCTAAAAACGTCTGCCGTGTGAACATGTTTAAACCCATCCAGATATTTCATTTTGAATATGTTTAGTAGCATTCGTTTTTAATATTTAAACGCATAATAATTGTGTATGTAAACACATTTAAGTATTTAAAATTATTTACATTGGCACAAGCGAAAACATTGCTATATTGTAATATTGTATTTCAATTATATAATGGTATATGTATTTCAGATTCAAGAAGAAAATTTCAAAAACGAACATTTGATTCAGCTAATTTAATAGGTGATTTATGCAAATTTGTGTGCGATGCCAATGAAGAAATGGCGACCAGGATCCAAATCTTGTCGGATTTTAATGATGATATCAACGGCAACACTGCAAAATATAACCGTTATACAGATTTTCGTCGTTATTATGGTATTTTTACGTTATTTAATTAGATTTTAAAGAGAGTAAAAAATCAAGTTTAAAATTGTTTTAGACGACGAACTGAGGAAGACTACTCCGATATATAGACCAATTACGGATATTCTTGCAAAGTGAGTATAAAGTTTCTTTTCGGTTTTATTTTTCAAAAATCTACTTACAAAATGTCGTTAGACTAGCTTTCTTATTGGTTATTTCTTTTCGGCAGAAATTTTGTAGCAAATAATTTCGTTACCGATAGTTTTGATTTTTTCTAATTTTCTTTTAGTATTATGGAAGAAAAAGAAGGTCAAGGTAAGAATGACTTTGTAACTTATTTTTTGGCTACTTCCTAAATGCGATCAAAATTTAAGTCAATTATAATAAAAGTACTCGCAAATTGGAACGACTAAAGTTATATTGATCTCAGTTTTATTGCGCAACTGTGCATTTTTGATCGGTTTTAACTAATGAGTAATTAACAGGCGTAATTTAATTTTTAGATATTAGTCGCTTTGTAGAATCAATAGAATACCAAAGCAGTAGAAACATATATAATATGAATCAGTGACTATATATTTATGAATAACACAGCTGTATAAACAAAGAATTTAGTCTTCGTCACTGTTATCTCTGCTATCTTTTATAACGTCTATATACCGATGAGAAAGAGCTCGTAAAACTTGTGTATAACTATCGATGTTTTTATCTTGGAGATATTTTGATTTTGCTAATTTAAGTTTGTTATCATCACGTATTATTTTTCCTTGGTCTTGTTGTACGTTTTTGACTTTGTTCTTGCTCATAGCGACTCATAACAGATTCTTCAGATGAATGAACTTCGGTGATCTATGTCCAGAGATCCGGATTCAGTGACGCTTCTTCATTTAACGTTTTTATGCTGACTCTGATGAAAATGCGATAACTTTGTGTACTGTTGGTAACTTGAATTGCAAAAGTAAAAATTGTTGTTTTATAGTATTATAATGCATATATTATAATGTGAAATTGCAATAGATGATAGTTGTCGATACTGGATGTAATATTGTTTTGCGAATAGGATATAAAGTTGATTTCCACCCACCGAAAACTGGTACGATGGTAGCTGTATCAAAAAGAACAGAAGCAATCACTTACTGATCAAAATACAGTCATAACTTTAAAGACCAACGTTCTTTGATGTTTCCTGCAAGACTGTTCGTGAATGGACTGGATCGATGGTCTTGTATTCGTATAAAAGAAAAGAACAAATACTTACAAAGTTGTTTATCTCTTCTTCGTAAATGTTGGGTGTTGATTTATCGGCATCAGTTAATACTCGACGGTATAGTCCAGTTAGTATAGTTTGAACATTATCAAATAATTTTCGATCATTATTATAATTTGTGTCACTAAATCTTATAATTGCATCATGAGAACAAGATTTGAATGTACAGATGTATACTAACAATCCGTTCTGATTTTTATACAAAACTGTTTTTTCACCTTTCTACGTTTTTGACCAAGTAAAGTTTATGTCCAGTTTTAAATAAAGTATGACTTTCATTCGCACTAGGTCTGAGACAGTTCGCGGTTCCCGTTCTTTGAACGAGAACTGTTTTTCAGTTTTCGTTCCTGAACTAGAAACGATTCAGCAGTTCACGTTTCTAGAAACGAGGAACGGTTCACCAGTTCTAGTTTCTGCGAACGGGAATTACAGTTCTTTTTGAACTGAAAACTGTATGCTATACTTGAACTTCTTTTTCTTCTTTATCCACTAGCGTTCTATCTGCTCTAGCATGTCAGTGCATTTTGCGGTTCAATGTGAATACGACGGTTTATTTGACGTCGTTCCTTTATATGCTTGTTTCTGAGTAAAGTTTCACAGAGATACTAGTAATCAACATAACAAAAACTACCAACATTCATACTTTGTCTTTCAAACATAGACATTCTCGTTGTTACTGAACTTAGTCGATTTTTCCTTGTAAAATTATTAGCTTGCGAAAATGTTCTTTCGCCAGCTATACTTGTAGCTGGTATTGGTAGCTGGTAGATCAAGATCTTAAGAAGTAACGAACAATATTCAATCAGCAAAGTCTACCAGCTAATCTGGAAGTCTCTTTGAGCATATCTCTTTTCGGTGTTCACTCTTTCAAAATCTTATGTTTGCAAAATGAAATACATAATATATCAACAAATCAGTACAGGACACTAAACAGTTTCCAGTTAATAAAGAACTGTAGTTCCTGTAGGCAGGAAGTGGAACTGGTGAACCGTTCCTCATTTCTAGAAACGTGAGCTGCCGGATCGTTCCTGGCTCAGGAACGAAAAACCGTTCCGTCGTACTCAGGAAAACTGAAAAACCGTTCCCATTCATTGAACGCAAACTGAAAAGCAGTTCCCGTTATCGAGAAACTGCAGTACAGGGAACTGTGGACTGTCACAGGCCTAGACCGCACGCTTATATTATCAATCAGATAGAACTCATAATCAAATTTTCCTATACTATAAAATATTCTTTTGCCAGAAATAATTTTTAAGATATATTTTATTGATTATTAATCAAAATTAATCATTTTGCTCTAGTGGTTGGTTCTTATTTTGACGTTCGTCCATAAATGTAGGCAGTTTTTAGAATAACTGCATATTATCCATAAATATATAGTGACTGATTCGTATTATATATGTTTCTACTTCTGTGGTACTCTATTAATTCTAGAAAGTGACTAATTTATATATTTATATTTCAAATTACGCCTGTTAATTACTCATTAGTTAAAAAGTGGTCGCTTTTTGGAAACACAATAAAAATGAGACCCATGTAACCCCTGTAACAGAAGGCCAGTCTGGAGCAAAAATTTTTGAAAAACACCCTAGAGATAGGGCAGTTTTTCACCAAAAAAGTACGATGTGCGAAACCATAACAGAACACCATGGCCTTCTATTATGGCGGAGGAACTTAACGTTACTCATTCCAATTTGCGACCACGTTTATACTAATTGGCTTAAATTCTGATCGCATTTAGGAGACGACGCATTTTTTTCCATTTCGTATAGTGACTGTATGTACTGCAGAACAAACTTATTTTAGGGCATGTCCTGTCCACGCCACAGAATTCAAACGTAAGTTTTCTTCCGTTTACTGATAAAGTAGTGCTGACTGTCTGAACAAGATCAAAGGTTTACTATATTCATCTATGCTTAAGTAATGAACATCGCATCTGAAGAGTAAGATTGATTTTATCTTTTGATAGTTTAAAAAACAAGAATAATATAATGCGACTTATACATTCTCGATTTCGTTCTTGTTCAAAACAACAGCTTAAACTAGAATGCTGTAAATCTTGAAAAGTAGAGTATCATATAGTTGAAATTTTTTATTTTTGTCCATTTTTGATCGGTTTTACGTTTGTGACTGTCACTCACTTCGAAAAGACTGTTGTCCGTCCTCTAAGTAAACTGTTTGTATTTGTCTCTTGTTCAAGTCTATAGACGTAGCGATAGAAAGCGATGGCGGTGTTATGGATTTCTCACCAAATGAAACAGATGAACGAATCATACGTCCTGGTGAGTATCGTTCATCATAGATCAATGTGTGACATTCAAACGAGATTTTTAATATGTTTCCAGCCTCTGCACGAATAAACACTATTCCATCACTAATTACGACACACAACGGACAAAATCTGTTCAGCCCAAGTCTTGATTTGCAATCATCCCAAGTTGTCGTGATTTCTTATCTCTGGTAATGACCGACCAATCTTAACGACCCTGACGTTATTTCATTAAATTTATGTTATAGCCCGCACTGTTCCAGTGGACATATAATCCCAAATCTAAATGGCAAGGATCTACGCAGCGTAGCATCTCCCGAAAACGGTACTAATCAATTACATAATACTAATGGCCAAGGGGAAATGTTATTTTCACCTGATATACCAATGCAAAATCACTCACGTTCGACGATAATGTCAAATACAATACAAATGCCATTATATCAGAACCAACAACAACAGTCACCGCCGCCGGTATTGTAACAAGATTAATATTTTCTCTTTTACAAATCTTATCACCTTGGCTAAAAGGTAGAATAATACAAAAACAACACTCTGTTTTAGTTCAGTGAAAGCCTCATCGATTATAAAAGAAGTTGAACCACTTTCATTGTCAGATTTTTAGTAGTAAAACTAATTTGTTCCACGAAGTACACAGAAATAGTAGATATCTATTGTGCGTGATTTAGACAGCTTTTTGCTTTGGTCTCTATATACACAAACATGTTCATTCGTGACTTCAGTCAACTCTTAAGAACTTATTTTTTCATTCACGTACGAAATAGATTTGTTCTGTTAAAGGAATACCTTTACAATACCCACCAACAACTCCTTCAATGTCAACCAAATAATGGATTACTAATGTCGAGTTCTGCTTCTTTAATTAACGAACAACAATCACAAGATCATTATTTATCGAATAATCGACCTCTATTCACCCCAAGTTTGCCAAATACAAAGAATTTTTACGAATAGATTTATTGATAAAAGTTCGAATCTCGCTCACAGAACGGGTTAGTTAAGCGCATATATTAGATTAATGTATCTTTTTACTCTCGAAAACTATTTATTCATGTAAAAATGGTATAAAAGCATTTATGTTGAATAAAACCTTCAGTTTTTGTATCGTGTGAAGTTTTACTGACTGTTTTAAGATGGAAATTAAATATTAACTTTTAAATTATCATAACTACAATTGTAATACCTTCAAAACTTTAATAATAGCCTAGTGATAGTGACGACTAATAACTAATAATAATTAATAACGAACAATGAAAATTATGCACAAAAGTGAAGTGTTGTGTAATAACTTCTACACTTACTGTTACATCTGTTTAAATGCAAATCACTTTTTAACAAATACAGATGATCAAACTTTAATTGGTGAGATCGTCTAGTTTCTGTTTAGTTACTTGATTAAATACAATATTGATTTTTCTTTTTACTGTTCATAGGTGATTGTTTCTTCATTTGAATCCAACGAAAGCAAAAAAGAAGTAGAATTCAACAATACACTACAGTGTCATACTTCAGACCAAGATGAAAAAAAGGAGAACATAGAAAGAAGATGAATAAATATAATTATTGAGTGAGTAAGAATGGGTAATATTGCAATAGACTACGTAGTAAGCATCTTCATGATATTGATAGATATCGTTTCCATCTTTGTATACATTCATAATGGTTATTCAGTATTAGGAGTTTACTCGTCAAGCGTCACGGTATCAAACTACAAGATCAAAAGTGCGTGCGGGATACATTTTGTCGAACTTTCATTACTAGCACTCTTTTGACTTTTTAAAAAAAAGATTTGTTTTAAAGCGTGTAGTTTTGACACTAGACAGTGGCACACACTGTAACTTTTACATAGGCATAAACCAATATTTTTTTCACGTATTCTGAAGTGTAGGACGATTCAAAGTGAGATATTTTTTTAAACAAAGCAGATCAACTAGCCACATCCATCACCTACTTGAAAAAAATTTTCAGGTTTGTACAACGTGAAGTAGCCGAATTATAGTCTTCACCAGAAAATGACAGCGAACGATAGATTACAGATCCAATTCACTTACTCAGTGCTGTATGAAAACCTATTGTAATGACAGACCGATTTTTGATTAGCCTGCCATTCATTATATAAAATAGGGTATACCCTACCTCTTGTGACTCCGCTTCTATCTCTTTTGTTTCTTGTAAGAGCATTGCATTATTTCTTAGTTACTCTTTTTTTTAATCTGGTGTTCTGCCATTATGATGTCTTTCGCCTTTGTTTAACGAAACGAGTCATAGTTGACTCTCCTTGTGCTTGCTATCTTTGTGTCATAATCATCTCTCGTGTTTGTTTCTAGTGTGAATCCTAAACAACATTTTAAAACTCTTTGATCATTAAACAAATTATTTCTTCTTCATTGTACACTGAAATTTACTGCCAATCTTCACCATAAAATTTTATGGAATGGTATTATAATACAGACACAGAATGTATCCGCGTTTCTTCATTTCACTTAAACTGAACAAAATCCATATACAGAAGCAGGAAAAAATCGTGAGGTGAACGCTTGCAGCTACCTGACCCAATTTTTAACCTGTCAAAGCTAGATATGTAGCAACCATATGTTGCTGGTTAACCCGCTATACGTTCTCACTTCTGTAATGCGTGTGAGAACGAACAGATTGCGTGTCCATTCCAAAACAACTGAAAATAAAACCTGACATTCACTGATCATCTTGCATCCACCATCATTTTAAACATGACATTAAATGACAGCGATTCACCGGCTCTTTCGCGAACAAGGCTGTTGCTCGCCTTTTATCATGCGATTTAATGCTGAACAGTTAAGTTTTTTGTTTTATCTGATCTATATTAATATCGAAAAGAAATAATGAATATTGATGGAATAAAATCCATTTCTGTATATTTCTTGCGTTAATTCATGAAATATTTAACAATCGACTGAAAAGTGCGTGCTGGCATGGTAGATCTATCCATGTTTTGGCAAGTGTTACAACCACATTTGGTGGTTTTTATCAAATAGTGTAACGGGTACATTATGCAACTACGTTTATTAACTATTTTCGAACTCACTTTCACACTGCTTTCATACTCACTCCCGCTAACACATACACAAGAAGCTGTGTATCTATGTGGAAAAAAATGGTAGCCCTCACTTTTCGGTCGATTAATAAATATCTCGTGAATTCATACAAGAAATGTATAAAGAAATGAGTTTCTGTTACATCAGTGTTCATTGTTTCTTTTCGATATTAATATAGATTAGAAAACGTTTTCTAAAAGTTGATATCTAGACAAGATCTGTTAAGTTTCGTGATCTCAAAGAATATTCAACAATTCTTGTCAATTTTTTTTGAGAAATCTGCCTAAAAAAATCTTGATCAAGATCTTGACAAGATTTGAAAAGTTTTCTGTAATTAACAAAGTCTTTGCTAAAAAGAAAATTACCAATCATTCAGATTAAGACACGACTCAGAAGCTCGACAAAAATGTAAATATCACAACTATGCATTTATTTATAGTTATTGTAGCAGTACAGTATAGAAGACTTCTGCTAAAGTTCTGTTGTTCGACAGGGTAGACAAATAAATATATTGTTCCTTAAATCACCATTTTGTTTGACAATGTTTGTGCATATATAAGAATAAATACTTGTATTGCAGAGCATTGAAAAAAATTTTCATTCCCATGCACTGTCAATGAAGATTCTGATTATTGTGTGTTAAATTAATCATTTCAGAATTCTTGAAATAGCTTGACAAGATCTGCTCACGATTTATCAAGGCAGATTCTGATACAAAACTTGTAAAAAATCTACAGCACTGCTTTCCATCCAGAATCTTGAAAGATTTTGACAAGTCTGCACAAGTTCTTGAAAGATCTCGCACGAAACTTGATAAATCTTTAAAGATTTATCAATATCTGTATTCAAGATTTTTCGCTGCGGCAAAAGCCTTGTTCGCGAAAGAGGCATGTCACGAATGAGGGCAACTCGTTTCCTGGAAGACCGTAGAATCAAGGTACTAAACGAATTAATCAAGGTAATAAACAAACTAGAAATTATTATAGGGACAAAAAATGGTCATGGCAATACATAAACAATCCAAGTCAACATCACAGTCTTTTGTCCTATACATAAACTCAACAGCTTGCGATTAAAATCTAGGAAAACACTCTGTTTCACAGACAACTGTTTCTGATTCTTACCATCAACGATCAGGTCTACCCATCCGTCCACTTTTACAAAATCCTACTGTACCACGTGGAGAGACCTTCATGGTGTAGCTAAAGTCAGTGGATAGTACCACCTCTAACAATTTCTAGCGCGTAGTGGTATGTGGACTGCGCCAGTAAAAACAATGACAGAAGGTCGAATCAATATACCAAATGCACCTACGCTGGCGACTTCTATTTATGTTACCCCCGTTGGAGGGAGAGAGATGTCGTTTTTTTCGACTCATTATCGTAGGAATGCCAAGAAAAATGGCACTGTAAGAAACCGGTACTTTTTTAAATGATTTTATGCTCACGTCGGCGAAAATCATACTTAAACCTGTACATTGCATTTTATTTTAATCTTCGCATATAAATGCTTGCTACAATAGCTCCTTTCCTCCCTTGCTTCAGTTTATCAGACCAAACTAAAGTGAATTTTGAGCGAAAGTCGCAATGTTTTATATTATTCAGAATGTTTTATACGTAATTTTCGCAATCCATGTAGTTCAATACTTTTACTAGAAAACTAGCGTATTCATTAAAATCCTACAGCTCTCACATGAGTAAAAATGTCGTTGACGAAACCCAAATGCTTCTTCATCAATGCTCGAAAGTCGATGAAAGTTTTTGCGACGTTTTAAAACTAATTTAAATTTTTGAAAATATTATGAGACGTTTCTTTTTATTGATTTTCAACTCTTCAACGTTCCTCAACGAGTGCCTGTGTAAGGTAAAAAGTTGTTTTTCGTGATCAGCAACTCTCACTCTATCAAATGATGTAAAAAAAACGGCAAAAAAAAATTTTTACTTGAAGTTTGAATTGCCTGCACTTTATATCGGAGCATACTTTATTTCGACTTGTTCCGGCTTCCAATCGGTCTAAGTGAAAAAGGACTCAATTCTTTTTTGGTGTCATATTACTCATAATTTGATGCTAAATGATAAATGTTTACCTGTCATTTGACTTTTGCTTTCTGCATGCCAGTCACGATGACAAAAAGTACTTCAAATTTAAAAAAATATCTCACTTTGAATCGTCCTACATTTCAACTACGTCAAAAAAATATTGATTTATGTCTATGTAAAAGTTACGGTGTGTGCTACTTTCTAACGTCAAAACTACACGCTTTAAAACAAATCTTTTTTTAAAAAGTCGTTCCTAAAAAAAGGTAATAGTAAGGAACTTTTAACGATCGTTCGCTAACGTGTTCAGAAAAAACGCGTTTTTTATGGCGTTTCTAAGGATTTTTTTTCGCCTGGGGAGTTGAGCAAACGCTGTATAATTGTTTTTTTGTTTGCATCACTAATTTAAGTTAAATTCATTAAACAATCTTAGCTTAAATTAATAGTATTTGCTCATAATGTACAACATTATTTCCACTCTCTCTGTTCTTCATAGTTGATGCGCATACGTATGGTGTAGCATGAAGCATTTTTTTGTCATCACTAATTTGTTACACTTACCAATCTGTTTGTTCTTGTCAAGAATCAGCTGAAAAGTATTTAGACTATAAAGGTCATTTCCTATGCAAAATTCTGTTGATCTTGTCGCTGCTGTCTGACTTGTGTTTCTGTTGTTTCACATTCCTTGGTTCCATTGATAACCTTCGTATTGAAGCCATTTTGAAATGTTAGCAATAAGATTTTTAGCATATATTAGTTCCGACCATTCTTTCGGTAACTGTTTCTCACCATATGTAGCATCGGCTAGCTGATCGTAGATGACCGCTACGGTATCCGTATCATCGCCTAAATTGACGCATTTCAAAACAGCTATTTGTACCACTTTTATTGAGCTAGCTATATTGGTAGTATACTGAGTTAGCTAGCTAGATTGCCGATTAATCGATATTTTTTTTGCTTGGGATAATAGGGTGGCAACATATTTAGCACAACGAAACCATTATTACAGCATCTAATAAACAGATATTTGTTCAAGACAAAATGAAAACAAAAATGGGTTAGATTTCCTCAAAGGTGTTGAGAGTCTCATACATACGTTTGAGCATAATGTGCTACTGCTGTATTTTCTATTTTAGAAAGTTTATCAAACCCAAACAGATACAATTTATGGCCTATTTTTATTGCATAGACAGAGAAATTAGTACTAGAGCTTATAGAATGCACTATTCTTTTTATGTTAGTCTCAAATTTCTAGAAATATCACTCCACTTGATTGCCTCTACGGTCTTGACTCCATTGATAGTCTTCGTATTGAAGCCATTTTGAAATGTTTTCAATAAAATTTTTAGCATATATTAGTTCCGACCAATCTTTCGGTAACTGTTTCTCACCATATGTAGCACCGGCTAGCTGACCGTAGATGGCCGCTACAGTATCCGTATCATCGCCTATCGCCTAAGTTGACGCATTTCAAAACACCGACATGAAATGAATCACCATCATTGTAAAAAGCCCACCTAGCGGCTTCTAATGTTTGTTCAGCCATCACACTTGCTTTTATTTTATTTCGATCTTTTGTTTGATATGAACCCTCAGCTACACGAACGATATCTGGATGTAATGGTTCACTGCCATACCAACCAGCGTTCAGCTTTAGTTCGTAAAATTTTTTGTCTAACAAATCGTGCTTTGAACGACCATTTAGAGCAGCGTATAGTAAAAATCCATAGAAGCGGCATGCATCTACTGCTTTTTTTCCAGCATGAGTTATACGAAAACTCTCGCCAGCATAATGAATCGCATAAGTTGCTGATTTTGCTTGACAATAGAACAACAGCACAGGAGCTAGACGCATCAATGAACCGTTACTAACAATATTTTCCCGACTACACTTAGTGTCAAATTCTTCTACTAAAGTTTCTGTTAATAAATCCAATTCTTTGAAGTCAATGTTCAAGTTCTGTTTGAATTTGTGCTGTCTATTAACAAATTCATCTAGTGCTGCTTTTGTTGAATGTCCGCTATCAAAACACCTTCCAGTCGATGACATGCAGCCTTGTCGCCACCACCATTTATATCGAACAAGTTGATCGTAAGCAGCAAAACCTTTCTTCACGATAAGACTCGATGCGAGACACAGTGTCATTGAGGTATCATCCGTCCATTGACCGGCTTCTAAACCCCACGTGCCTCCCCCTGCAGATTTTTAACGGGATTTTCATCTAACTAGACTCTTGGCCTAAATTCGACGTGTGCACCTAGCGCATCTCCAATTGCCATTGCAAGCATTGAACCATAAATTTTATCGAATAATACATTATTAGCTACCGGTGGAGGAGCATCAAAGCAAAGATCAGCTGGCTTTATTAATGGGTGGCTTATGTTTAACCAATCTGACGTGGGGCGTTGTGATGGTAATTCTGATTGACTTTCTTGTTGTTGCTGTGATAGTTAGGCAAGTGCGAGAACTCTCGCCAGCATAATGAATCGCATAAGTTGCTGATTTTGCTTGACAATAGAACAACGGATCAAAGATATGCAAAGAAGCGTCTGGGTGTTATATATGCAGTACAGTGTTTCATAATCATAAGAACTGCTTTGCTTTTGATTTTTCAATAAAACATGGAACTAATTTGAATACTGATTTGAATATCCGGAAGATTTTTCTATCAGACGAAGAGCATATCGCCATTTTATGAGAAAACTTGCTAGGGTTTCTTAAGAACCAAGTATTTGGTTTTTGGTCAGAAATTTTTGCAAACCATAGTCTTATAAAGCAAAGAATTCTGAGCAAAATAATATATCTCCTAGGAGTTTCTCAAAAACCAAATACGTGGTTTTCCAAAAATCCTAGCAAATTTTCTCATAAAATGGCGAAATGCTCTTCGTCTGATAGCAAAATCTTCCGAATATTCAAACTGATTCTAGTTTCTATTGAAAAATCAAAAGCAAAGTTCTTATGATTATGAAACATGTATTGCATATATAACACCCAAAAGCATTAGGTTTTCACAAATGCTCTACACAATGGAATTGGTCTGAAAAAAATTCAAGATGGTCACTGAGCGTGCCTCTGCGGAAAGCAGGCGTTTTTCTCATGCAATCACTACTAGCTCCAACGACCAATTCAAGCTTCATCTTTTTTTGCTTGGATCACTGAGCGCTAATTTAGTAAATTTAGCTTCTCAGAGTAAAGTAAAATTGGACGTTTTTTTTTTCTATCTCAATTCCATGCTAAGAAATTCATTTTTTCTAAATCTGAGGCGAAAAGTCAAAATTCTGCTCGTAATTCTCAATTTTCTAATCAGAACTAAACTTTCTGCAATACAAATATCGTATTCGGCATCAGGATCAAACACTGAGTCGACTAATGTACTTACTTCAATTGTAACAAAAAAAAATGAAAATCAAGTAAAAATTTCGAAATATATATTAGTCGACTCAGTTTTTGATCCAGATCCCGAATATATTTTTATTGCATAAAAGTCGAGTTCCGATGGAGAAAATTGAGAATTACCAGCAGAATTCTGACTTTTTCGCCTCAGATTTGGAATAAATGAATTTCTTAATATGGAATTAAGATAGAAAGAAAACGATGCTCCCCATTTTTCTTGAGAGTGTAACGGTTTGAACGACATATGAAATATGGCTTCGTCATTTAACCAAGAAAACTAGATAGATTTACAAGGTCGGAACGGTGTCCAGTTTCTCGGCCTTCGCTGGATCCGGAAATTTTCAGTCCACGTTATATGACTGATATTGATGTATGATTCGTCGAGAAAAACAATAGTGCTCATCCTTTGAATTACTTGCACCTTGTGAAACTTTCCCTCCTCTTTGTAATGGTTCTGAAAAAAATGGGTTAATAAAAGATATTATAGGTGGTTTGAATCAGCTATGCTGTCACCTCTCCAAGACAACGCTTAGCTTTTGAGATATGAACGAAAAGCTAGTTTTACATGGAAACTAGCGCTTTTTTTTCTTTCTTCTTCTTCTTTTCCCGTTCTATATAACTTATATTCTTTTGTCTGGTTTCTCTCACTACATTTTTAGACTGAACAGACAGAACGAAAAAGAGAATAATATTGTATCTAGTTTGTATTGAACAAAGAGTATTTATTCTAACAGGCTGCAAAACAGTCTAATTGTTAACCGCTGATAATTTGGGTTCATCCTCGCGCTTTTCAAACTGTCTGATTTCGAATGCTCTCTTTCGGCCTAACATAATGCATACTTACAGAAATCTGATTAGCAGATGACCTCGTATAATCAAACGATCTCGCTTTTTCATTATTTGACTCGACGAAACATATTCTTGATGCAAGACAACTTGTCCTATACGGCACCGTCATTCGCTTTGTTTCCTTTTGAACACCCGCCGATACATCGACTAAAATCGATTCAATAGTTGCGTTTGGTTTTGTCAAATGTTTCAACAAATGAGATGTAAAAAGACTATGTCAATGCATGCGAGTCAGGCATGCAAACACAATCAACAAGCCGACTGAGACTGTCATTTGGTTTAAACCACCGTACGCAGCAACACCTTTCTTTCTCTTATCCTCTGGAAGTAGGGCCCTGCGGTGACACCGAACTCCGACGGTGACACGGACTCCGACGGAGTTGGAGGCGGTGTCGGACGTGACGATCGCAAAATTTTCGAAGTCGGTGTCGGAGTCGGAGGCCGTCGAATTGAAGTTTTCGGAGTCGGAGTCGGAGCTTATCGAGAAGAATTTTTCGGAGTTTAAACCGGAGTCAACACCGCCAAGAAAGGCAGGCGTGAGCATTGTGTTCGATTTATAAGTCACCAAAGGGCGTTCGCTTGCGCAGATCCAACTAGTCAAGGGACCGAGCGAGTGGAGACGAGCGTTACCTTGTTCATACTTAAATAAGTAATTAATCGATGGATTAAAAAAAACTCATTCACTCTGATAGAGAATTGCTTGCGTTTCATTCGCTAATTCATTTATCGTACTAAGGGTCTTTGAATTTTGTAAAAAAACCCACCAGATGTCGCTCACTTTCACTAAATAGTTTCGGAGTTTTTCGGAGTTGGAACCGAACTCCGAGAGAAATTTTTCTCGGAGTCGGAGGCGGAGTCGGAGGTGAGCACCTTTTTTTTTAAGGAATCAGTGCCGGTGCCGGAGTTAGAAAAAGAAAAATTTCGGGACCGGAGTCGGTTTTCGGAGGCAAAAAAGTCGCCACCGCTGGGCTCTATCTGGAAGTGGATAAGCACGGCAACAGTCAAGTAAAAAAATGGTAATATAGGGCTCTCGATTAGATATTTTATTCAATAGTTCTTGAGCGTTGATTGTATGGTGACCAATCTCGTCAAAACTTTACTTAATAAGTCGTGTTTGTAGCGCGCGAAGTTCTGATTAAAATGAGACATTCTCCAGCTCTACACGACCTTTCTTTGCAAAGTGATAGAATCTACAAGAAAAGCCCTAATGTTCATTGTCAGTTCAGAAGTATAAAAAGAAAAAGGAATTTAGGAAATGAAGATCGTGTAGAGCTGAAGGATGTCTCATTTTAATCAGAATTTCGTGAGCTGCAAACAAGACTTATTAAGAAAAGTTTCGGAGATTTTCTGGAGTTTCTGGAAAGTCTTTCTGGTTTCCCAGAAAGCCGGTCTCCTGAAGCCTAGCAGCACGTCTTATGTTGATATTTGGATACTACATGGTCGACTATCTATAGTCTATTAGGATTCGACCCGAAAGTGATTTATCACTTTCGGTTCCTCGTTTAAATGCATATCAACGTAAAGAAAAGAATAAAGTTCATACAGAGTTGCGAAAATGTGCTTTTTTATATTCAGCACACTCGATAGTCCAGAAATTTGTATTTTCTGTACGAGATGTTGTAAAAAGTTTAGGAAAATTTTTCAAACATAATGGCTAAAAAATATTTCTACAGGAAAATAATATTAGTTTCAAAATTTTTGTTAAATTTTTAGCCATACGTCTTGCCAAAAATAGAAAATCTTCTGAGCTATCGAGTCTGCTGAATACGAAAAAGCACCTTTATGCCACTCTAAATGAACTTTATTTTTCTGTCAGTGATATAGATTATAAGACGAGTTTACAGTTTTCGGGCGGTCTGCCGCCAGCTCTGCTGTATAGAGAAACAGACTAGAACATTTATTTCCACAAAAAAAAAATAATAATAATGAAAAAAAAACCGAATCTCTTTAATTTTTAACTAATTCTACACCGTCTTCAACATTATCACATCGAAGATATGTTGTATTTTGATCTAAATAAGATGTCACCGTTCTTGTACGTGCTCTTACCTTCTGTTTTCTACATTTATAAACTATACCTAATACAATTAAAGCAAGAATAGTTAGAGATAGTACTACTGAAACGATTATTGTTAGATTAAAATGTTTTTTTGCTTGAAAACATTTATTAGTGTTGACATTAAATAATGTTTGATTGTTATTATATTCATTAAAACATTGAAATGCATACGACTGTTGAACATTTTTTTGTATTATTGTAGTAGTACTAAACCATTCCATAAAGTATTCCGTTGTACAATTACAAATAAATGGATTAAATTCAATTAATAACTGAAAATTTTCTTTATTCATTTTTAACCATTCTAACGATTGAATTGAATTGTAAGATAAAGCGTGTATTTTATTTGATACAAGGCTAATCATTATTATTTGAGTTTGACATGATGTTTGAAAAATGGCATCATTGAAATTATTATTTGTTAAAAATAACATTTTTAATGTTGGAAATAGACAATGTAGATCAATTTTTGACCAAATAATATCGATTATTTTTAAATTATTAGATTCTAAATGTAATTCTTCTAAATATGGTAAATAAGAAGCATTCGAGAGAAATTTTAATATATTTAAAAAGTCATTTAATTGTTGATTATTTGGTCCGGTTATACTCCAATGAAAAGCTTGTTTTAAATATAAATATTTTAACGATTTTAACCATTTAAATGATCGTATTGAACTAGATTCAAGTTGATTATAGTCTAAATTAAGTAATTCTAATGATGACATCTGCTCGAAATATCGATCATCAATTGTTCGTATCATATTTGATGAATAATTTACACGAATAAGTTTTTTAGATATTTTAACTTTAAGTGGAATATTGAGATTTTGAATATTATTATTAGTAACATAAAAATCGGTTATAAATCTACTATCGGTCAATAATATACGATTTAAATCAATTAATGTTAAATTTTTTACATTATCACAAATAATCATATTATCTATACATTGACATTTCATAGGACATGTAAATATGATGGCGTGACAAGAAAACCAATTGATAAAAATAAAAATGACTGGAAACAAATTTACTGGCATGATCAACATTATTAAGGTATATTTCTTTTATACTTGTCGAACAGAAATTGTAAACATATGCATGTATAAGAAATGAGAAGAAAACTTCTTCTGTTTTAATGATCATAAAAACAGCTATCAAATTCTACATAGAAGAGAGAGATAAGAAGTGATTTCTACAGTTGTGTATAATGTTTGATCGAGAAACAAGAAGAGTCAGTAATATTATGCTCGAAAAATGTGTAGTCAATTATTGGATATACATGAACTGATGTACAGGAAAATAAATGTACTTGAAATATATGATGTTCTACTCTCAAATTACAACTAATGATCATTCAAAATTTTTCATAAAAATACTCTACTACGTTTTGAAACATTTATTTTTCACCGATAACATTACTCAAAAAAAACAAAAGAATGTAAAATGTGAAACAACTGATTTATTAAAAAAAATTACACACACTCACAACGATGAATGCGCACGATTCTCACCAATCACCCAATAACAGTTGGAATGTCACTTGATATGATTAATAGGACGAGATAAAAATCTCTATAAGAAAAGGCAGTCTGGTTCTCTGATAGTCGTACATTTGATCATTTTTCAGAATTGAATAAAGAACAATTAGACTTATGGTATCAGATGCTTGTTATGATGTTATTCTGCCTGTTTCAGACAGTTTCTTGCTTCTCGTTTCGATCTAGTCACTGATATTATTATTAATCGCTACCGCTCATATTCGAATCAATCACTTACAAAAGTTAGAATTTTGGTTATTAATTCAGTTCAGATGTTAACCAACTCCTAGTGTTGTCTGAAATTTACTCGTATTGTCAACAGTTTCTGCAGAAATTTGTGCAGGACATGCGATTCAAAATAAACATAGGCAGAACCAAGTGCACGTAGAGAAGAAGAATCACTTCTTGATGCAAGGAGAAATCGTACAATATACCATGCAATTCCCACAATAGTTTTAGTTATATCAACGATAGGCTCTTGCTAGTTAATTTAGCTAGGATTTGATTAATCATGCTTTACCCTAAATTATAGAAGTTTTGCATTCGAAATATTCCAGCGAAGAACTTTTACGCTCTTGAGCCAAACTTTCAATTTTTGTGAGTGATTTTTATTTGAATATGAGCGGTAGTGATTGACAATAATATCAGTGACTAGATAGGAAAAAATGATCAGATATATGACTGCCACTGAAGCATAGAAAATCCACTTCAAGATATAGATAATCACAATGTGGTAGAATTTATTGCACATCTCCGATTATTTCACTGATAAATCACTAAGAGAAAACATACCGTTTCGATCAACACCACACGCATCTTTCCAGCGCACTCCGAAATCTATCCTAGGAGAAAAGCACAACAATTCGAATAAAAGCCTACTGTAATTGTATCGATGTAATTTAGAGTTTTAGCAAATGGCTAAGGAGTCGCAAGGACAATCAACGTGATCGTCAGAAAATAAAAATCACACGCCTTTGTCTACATACTTGACGTATTTTAGGCGAAGGCCGACCGAAGGAAGCCCTAAGCTATGCAATGATCGTCGCTGATTCAGCTCGTCGGAACAGAGTTTTCAGTCAAGGGCTGGGTGAATCGAAGATGAATGTTATCTTGCTCATTTAGCAAGCTTTCGGTAACATATTTAAAACAAAAAGAAAACATCTCTTTTATGGTAGAGTCCTCCTGGACAACCCTGAATCCAGTTCCGTCTGGCATGACAGACAGACTCGTGACAAAAAAATAACTTCACGGCCAGCATAAACTTGTTTCCAAAAGTCTTTGTGAAAACTGTTTAGTTATCTCCCTCCATTGAACTAGTTGAGGGCATGAAACATGTTTTCTTTAAATGCTCTCATTATAATCATTCATGAAATATATTATTCTCAAAATTCCACAATGCGGGCATCAAACTAGACTTGGATACTTTTCTCTTGAAAGATATTCCGAATAAACAGACATTTCTGATTGTTTATGACTGTATATGTGATTTTATCTCGGATAATAACCAAGTTGAGATAATGCGCTTAACCCCGATCGAAATCCTCCTGTATTTCCAAAACTAAACGCTTTTAAGTGCCTGTCTCCTTTTGCTGTTTTTGATACCGAAGCTGATGCAATCCTATGTCATATCTGTACGAATCCGTTGGAAGTCGTCTCTCTGTTGCCCAGAGGGTCATCTGATCACTAAAACTACTCTACCTTTCAACATCTTCTATAATATGCTTTTCTTTAGTCATATTTCTCTGTACAGATGATCAATCTTTTTCTTTCTCTTTCCAATTCTCTTTTTTCATTATTTTGTATGTCTTTTATTATCTTCCTGACTCATCCGTTTTTTAGGGCTCTTTTGCAAATTGATATAATGTAATCCATTGGATTGCGATTTCGATTTGTATTAAGATTTTCTTCATTTTCAAATAAAGTTTATACCAACTTTACGGACTTGGGTTCACGGACTCGCTCGGGCTTACAGGATCGAGACAAGTCGCAGAAAAATGTTGCCCGGTCAGTTTTGTCTTTTGATTGGAATTATGCTGCAACTTCAAATGTTTAATTCTTGTAATACTATCAAATCAAAGATATTTCATGTCCAAAACTCGGTTTACAGTTCTTTCGTTTCGATTCTGAGGCAGTGAGTGGATGTAAAACATTCTATTATACAGCAACTTTTAAGTTTAGAATCAAATAAATTTGGCTTAAGGTTTGTCATACGGATTTTGCAAAAATAAGTTTGAGACTTTACGCGTCTCTTATAACAGTTACGGTTTATCTCAACAGAAAAGCTTTTTCAAAAAACTACAGGAGAAACGAGACGGGACCAAAAAGCCCGTAAACGTTTCTCACGGGACACACGGGTTCATGACAACATTATTTGTTTACGGGATGGGATAGAAGTGTTTATGTTCTGGCTCGAGCTTACGGTCCCGGTGCAACCGAAAACTTTGTCCGACAGGACTCTGTTTTATAGTTCATACAGCTGTCATACTATTTAGGCTTTTTTAGGATACAATATTTTTCTTAATATAAGGAAGACACTGTGTATATCGTTGACTGCTGTCTAAAAAAGCAAGTTTTTGCTTGCTCAACGTGCAGAGACTTCTTTGACTTATCTCGAAAACTTGCTTTTTTAGACGATAATCAAGGATATTCCCTGACATAAATCTCAAAGACTAAAACGGATGCTTTGCTAAAAAATAGATCAGTCGTGTACAACTCATGTACTTTAAAGCAGTATAAAAAATGGAAATGGATCGTCTCTAATTAGTGTAATTTTAGTTCGCGGAATTGATGCAATATGAAATAAGTTTACAGTCCGCACTTGAATATATAAAAGATGAACATTTGATGAAAATGTAAAAATCTGCTCGTATAAAGATGTCTGTTAAAAAAACTACTCAAGTTCCAAATTCTTACTTCCATACGAACATTTTCCCAAGACCTATCTATTGGCTAAAATTCATGTTTGGTCACTTTCAAAACACATGGAACATAGGTTACCGATCACGCTGAATCTTATGGCAATGTTTGTAACGTCGAAAACGTCTAGGCAAAATCTTCACTCGACCAAAAAGAATCCACTTTTCATTATTTTCACCGAAAATTAAAGAATTCATAATACATTATTTCTCTTGAAATGGAAAGCTTTCAGATTTTGTTCGACGAGGTACACCATGGTAGATCTGATCGGAAGTCCTAATTTTTCCATAGATTTCTTTTCCAGTAGCTCCTCTATCAAATACTGGAAACTGCATGGTTCTGACTCTTTCTGTTAAAAAGTTATTCAAAAAATACTTTTTTCCGTTGTATTTCGAAATGGATAGATAGTAGATTACTAAATTTTACGATTTTTCTCTACTCTAACTTCAAACATCACATAATTCATGAGTTTATTATATTCCAAGAGAAATTTCGATGTCATATACTCGAATTCTCTGAACGCTACCAGAGAATATAGATTCCTCAAAGAATGTAAATAATCCCTAGGGAATATGAAAGGAACGGGAATTATACTAAATAAAATAAATTAGAAAGTAAATTTTGACATGCTTTCTAATCAATACAAAGAATTACTAAATAAAAGATACAGTCGACAAAATTTAATAAAAGCATTACTAGAAGAACATTAAAAATTCTAAAGATACTATAAATAAAAAATGTTGTCGATTGCGTACTATATTATTAAATTGAAATTCTTCTGTTTTACCTAATAGTCGATGATCTCCACGTTTTACCCGATAGGTTTACTAGCTAATGTAGAAGGTGGCGATCACCATATTTTCAGTAAACTCGATGAGCCGAGGCTTCTAACTATGTAATGTCTTAATGAAACTTTCATCCTGCTGATTGTATTTCTTTAAAAAAAATGCCGCCATTACTGTGGTCTGTTTCTGTGGTTACAATAAAAGCCATTTTTATCGAAACCTTCGTGCTTTTCGATGCACTGAACTTTTGACAGTAACTTTCAAATATTATGCACACTTTAAAACAAGAATAGGAGTTCTTGAAATTTTTTCCTTTAGGATCTTAAAAAATCAGCCAATAGCTGTTCAGTAGCTAGTAAATTCGTTAAGGAAGCGATTTGCAATGTCAGAGTCGAGGGACTATAAATTTTTTTGATTTTTAGATTCGTTTTTTTTGTCTAAATCTTTACTTTTATAAAGAAAAAACACTTGATACTGTAGTTTCTTCCTTATATTAAGAAAAATATTGTATTCTAAAAAGGCCTTAATAGTATGACAGTTGAATGAACTATAAAAGAGATGTTCTCTTTTTGCTTTAAGTATGTTACTGATAGCTTGTTAAATGAATAATCTATGGAAGCATGGCAGTTAATTATTTCTGAAGAAGGGGAAACAATTAGAAAACAAAATCAAACTCGATATATATAAACTATATATAGCTAAACTAGTATACAATGAAATATTCTATAATACGAATAGGAATAATTGGTGAATAGCGGAACAGCGAAATATATTTTGAAACGTTGCTTAGGCTAAAGCTCATCATTCGGCGAATATCTGACATGAGCTCACGATTAACTCCGTGAAACCAACCTTCGCCAACTGTCTTATATTAACTGCTAGACATGGTAAGAATGTGATGGACAGTCTAGATCAAAAATATTGTCCATTTGTAGAAGAATGTCGATCAGCTAGTCCTCGTTTACAAAATCTACCTTCATACACATTGACAGAACTCCACTTAATCGGTCAGTTGATATTCACCGACTCGTACCATGACGTTTTATCGGCATCGATGTGTGGCGAGGTGAACAATTTGTTCGTGAAAAAAATGGTGATTATCCAACAAGATCTCGATAAAGCTCAAAAGAGAAATGTGACTGGTCCCGTGGAAGCAGTCACCAAGGCGATGCATGTTGTACGAGGCGTCATTCGTTATGATGTTGATCATCGGGGATTAACCTCATTAACATTTCATCCAAAACACTTGTTCCATGATGAATAGAGTATCCGTCGGATCCCCGGAAGAAAGAAATCTAGAACTGTTAGCTCCCTTTGGATATGATCAAGCAGAATATACATGTGGATCCAATTCTCAGCACGTAATAAAACGGGAGCAAGTTTTCTTATTCAGAATAATTCAACAACAGAATGTATAGTTTTAGTAAATGTCTTAATTAAACGTTCGATTGAGTTATTTTATCCTGAGCGAGATAATTTATTGCTCATACAAAATATGCTGAAGAAAGGATTATTCGACCATTTTTGAATGGTGAATCTCATCCAGGTGGGATTAATATCAAAAAACAAGAAAACTTGATAAATGATCAAGGAGTTGTGGTTCGAAATATATGGGCATTCGACAATATTGCTGAAAGCGCAAATTTTTACACATTTGTTTTACTTCGACCATTTGTTAATTCACGTGCACTTCAAAATGCGGCTAAGTGTTTTACAATATATTTTCTTTGCTTGATAAAAGCCTTAAAAAAAACTCAATTTATTTCTTTTTTTACATATAATTGTATGCCGCATGCTAGATCGGATTTATTTTTCTAATTTATCGTTATTTATTTAATTTTTGAATAATTTGTAGCCATGATGTTTGCTTGATCGGCCAACGAACGCCAAATAAAGAACTCTACAGAATAGTTTCAATATGTTCTTAGACACAGCTCTGTAAACACAGAATTACATTACATTATATGCCTAGATTATATTAAAAGTTTCATACTAAACGTTAAATTATATGCTAAAAGAGGCTCAAGTAACTGTTTGTATGGCACTGTATAACAGCTGATTCTGTTCTAATCTAGGTTCATGAATACGTTAATATTGTTAATGTCTCTCTCTTCACTCCCACCTTTCAATTAACATGATTAACACCATAATCGTTTAACCTCCTGACCAGTGCTTTTCATCATTGGCTCTGTTGCTCATTCACCTTGTATACATTTGCTAACAGCATATAATAAATACAAAAAACCATCAACACTTATCAAACGAAATCTTTATACAAATATGTACTATACTTTACTATATACTACTTAAAAATAGCACGTGGAAGAAAAATTAGTTTCATATAACAAGACTCTATATAAAAAGAAGAAAAAACTCCTATTTCAGTCACATTTATTTAACACTGATTTATTATACCTAAGAGCTTGATGTCGATGAATACGATCCACTCGTTACCATGTCACCTGTAAAAGCACTTGGCGAATCTGCTCTAAAATCATTATGAAAACTACTTGAAATATTGCTATAAAGATTCGTTATGGCCTTTGAGCCTCCTGATATTCCATCTAGTCCACCATACAAACCCAAATTTCCCCCTGTCGACGAGCCACTTGACATTACATAGGTCGATGAATGTTGAGCTGCTGTGTTTCTTCCTCTCGCACCGCC
>CAJNOQ010002327.1:0-24916 GCA_905250885.1 Didymodactylos carnosus | reverse complement strand
TGTGGCACTTCTTGATCATGGGAAAAAGAAGAGAAAAAAGACAAAAAATATAGTGAAAAATCTCAAATATGTGCGTATCGTGTTCTGATATTATGCATGTCTATATGGCGTTGACAGAATAAGAAAAGAGCATCTAGTTTGTGATAACTCATCCGTACACTATTTTCGCTGAAAACCAGCTGTTACAATGGTAGATCTCTGATGAACTTTGTTTTTTAATTGTCCAGAGCGCTCATTCGTCGATGAAAGTCTATGCTGTATGCTGAGTAATGTTACTAGTTAGCGTTATTGTTTCAAGGTTACTAGCTAACCAGACTCATGTTTCACCTGTGTGGTATATATGCAATCAAAATCTTTCAAAATGAAGAAAAAAGACAAGGAAAGCACGTGGACATGATATTAGTCAAAAGAATGCGAATCCTCTATGCATATTAGGTGATTCCAGTGCTTAGTGAATGAATTGCTGAAAGCATGAGATCCATCTTCGCAGACTCAGGTATCTATGTTCGCGCGACTCTTCTCACTGAAGAGAAAAGTTGTAGCCGGTCAATCAAATGACGCTATTATTCTGTGGGATTCCATTATGTATCTTGTTAACGGATGTAAAAGTCTTTGTCATATTGTCCACATTCATGAAAATGAGTTTAATAATGAATTTTCCGTCGAAGTGAGTGGAAGTGGTATATGTAATATCGTGGTTTGGATGTGGGCTTGAGGTTCTGGTTAGAAATTATTTACTAACTTTTAAGAAATGAATCACTTCAACGACGGCGAAATGATGTCTCATATTGGTTTCTGGCATTTCTCTCTCTCCTCCCCTATGTTGCTTTTTTTCCTCTGATTGAAATTGCCATGCATCATAAAAGGTAAAAAAAAGTTCGATGTTTCCTTGTTTTTTATCATAATAGGTAATATAACTATATGATTGCCAGCTCGTGCATGCTCTGAATGATAAAAAAACAAATATCAAAGATTAAGTATGTACACAGAGAGGTATTCAAAATAAGTAACAAAACACGTAAAGCATTTTCGGAGTGAGGAAATGTGTTTCACCTTGAAAAAGAAAAACTCTCAATTCATATATGACTTTTTCTCTTTATTTCTCTTGCTTATTAATGGTCTTCGAGATATTCAACTGTTATATGCTATGCATCCAAGAATTCAAGAAATCGCTGAATAACTACGCGATACACATTTTTTAAGAGGTTACGATATTAGCAGCAGATGATCTATTTGGAAAGTTGATGTTACTTTTGAAGGTATATCAGATATTGAGAAAAACAGTTTGTCTGATATTTCATTGTAAAAGCAGGTATAAAAAACTATCACTGTACACAGACGATTTGAAATATCATTCATTTATCATTTGTACAATTCACCACTGATAGTATTTTTTCGTCGAAACAAGTCCAGTTTGAATTTTGTTCATTTAAACTCGAAGGTAATAAACGTGAGTAGAAGAACCACGTGTAGATGTTTAAAACAAATACAAATAATAAAAACATTGCAAATACGAGACGATTATAAATATGAATTGCATATAGACTCTCTTTATCTTTTGAAATAGATGTCATAGTGTTCTTTGATGATTTCAGTCTTGAACCTTTTCGTTGTGTTGATTGACCACTGACGGTATTATCACATGGACCATTTGGTCGATGACGAATAAATTCATGTGTCGTAGGTACTGTACCACGTCGAATCCAAATTGTTGTTTCATTTTGTAGATCGACTGGTGTTAAGCTTCGTCGTCTTCGCCCATTGATGGTTGTTGATGTTCGTTGAGACGATGCAGGTTCATTTTGTTCCGAAAGAAATGTTTGAGATTTTGGCAATATAATTAGTTTTGGAAATTGATGATGATTTTGGATAGAATCTGTTTCTGAATAAAAACTGTTTGAATATTCAACAATATTTGCATTGTTATTCTGTGTTATCAATAAAGGAGAATGTTGTGATGGTAATGGTCGTGTAGTTGTGCGCGATGTTGATTGTGGTGATAAACGTGTCGCTTTTCGATGCATGTTTGTTGCACAAACAACATAAGCCAAATAGTCTAATGCTAACCATCGTATCCAGTATGGTAAACGTTTTTTTTCACGTAATTTATTTGTAAAAGCAAACCATGTCATGGCCAAGAGAGAATAACACATGCACACCGTTAAATATAAACTAATCAAATGAACAGAATCACTCTGAGATGGAACATCTTCACTAAGACGTAAACTAAACACCGAATAAGCTAACATAATACTAATGCCTAAAATCAGAAAGAAAATTATTGGAACAAAGGTGTGATGAGTAGCCGAGTAAACAAAAAAAAATCATCATTTAACTGAGATTTTTATTTTCCCCGACTTTATTCTTTTAAATATGTAAATAGTATCAAAACTGATAGAAAAATATACCAAACAGGCAAAATGCCATGTATTTAGCCTAAAATAAGCTATCTTTTCTACAGTGCCTGTCCACTAAGCTCTTCCACTTTTCACCTAAAACAAACTCTCCTATAAGAAATTCCTAAGAGGAAACAACTACTTTATAAAACGTCATTTCGAAATACAAGCCTAACGTTATTTATTTCATTATGACTTTACCTATCTGCATTTCTTGTGCGAATGGAATAAAAAATGATACTAATGTTAAAATTGTTAACATTAAAGCTGGTACAACAGTATTATAAATTGCTTGCAATGGTTTTCGTCGAATTAAAACTGTAAAATTAATTTCATAAAACGGATCCTTTTCAATCCAGTTTGCGAATTCTTGTTCTTTTATTGTTTGTTTCACAGCGAGTAATTTCCATTCATTATTCGGTGCATAATCAGGAAGCTGAAACAGATAAACATACAGTACTATACTATGTTTTATTTTCTTAGAAATATAATATTCACTTCTGGATGTTCTTCCCAAAATCTAAATAAAAACAAATCTAAAATTATTATTCGAAAATAAAACAACATAGTAGTGGAATATTATTACTTGTATTGAATTAATTTTTTTGTATGACTCCATGATCCAAATACCATTTCACACGATTGTTCATCGAATGGAAAATGTTTGATGCCCATTCGACATCTTGTTCTTAAATGTGCCAGAGGCATTGGCCATACAACGATACCATTGTTATTAATAACCATATTTTGTGATTCTTGTGGTATTAAATATCCCGTATTATCAGCTGTATTATACAAAAATGTATCCGGATACCATAACATTGATGCGGGTATTCTTAACAATGTTATATTATCATATTCTGCTTGATTCCACATTAAACGTGAATCCTTCCACTTTTGATCAACAAATACGTTTGATACCATAATTTGTTCTTTTTCAATCATATTAATTATTTGATTGAATATTAGACGAAAATCGACAATAACAATACCGTTTGGACGAACTTTTTTCGAATAATTAGTGTCACTTAGCAGTGTTCGAATTAATTTTTCTTCATGATAACTAGCAGTCAATATTGAAATAAAACAATTTTCAAATAAAAATAAAATTAGACCAGCATTACGCATTCTCTTTCATCTATAGTCAAACAATGGACTAAAACGAGAAAATGTAAATAGATAATTTTTAATTAAGAATTGAATGTTCAGTCAAGATTACACAATTTTTTTGTTAAGACATGCTTATAAGAGAAAAAAGCTGTTTTATTAACGTTTTGATCATATCGGGTATTTCCTTACGAATATGACAGCAGTACTGTCTACTATATTCTCAATTTTTCATTGTGAACAATAATTTAACATATTTCTTCACATTAAATGATAGAATTATGGTCATTTTGATTATTCACAGTTTGAATACTTAGCCATTCTCAATTTTTACTCTATCTGTTTGAAATACTATAACTGAGAATTGAGAATTATGTTAATTTATAATTCATAACAGAAAATTGTAGACATAGAGGAGTACCACTCTATTACTAACCTGAATATATGATAAAAAAGGTGAAAAAGTTCGTACTTTTTACTTATTCAAACTTAAAACAAAAAAAAGGAAAATGATTCTTAATTTAGCAGACGATCGTAAATAGAAATCAGAAATCTTATTTCTTTCCTAAAAAGAATAAATATGATTTTCAAATAAAAATGGTGGAAAAACAACGGAAATGAAATAGAACATAGCATGTTAGTGATTTTATAACTATCAATAAAAAACCCTATAAATTTTATATAATTTTCTTCCGGTAGAAATACAACAATTTACAAATACGACGAAAAATGTCTATAGAGATGAAAAATTAGATTGTTGTCATTGCTAAATATCAACAATAAAAACCTATTATCAGTTATCAAGACATTATTATAACAAAAGATCAACAAATATGGATGTGATGTATGGTCCTTGAAGAATGAGAGAAGATACAAAATTATTGAAGTGTACAATGAGCCAAAATCCAAAGATGAACTTTTTTATAATTGATAGTATAGGATATATCCTGAGAGATAAGGGTTTTATTTTGACAACACAATAGAGTATAAATAGTAGTCATTTTCATCGATAGAAACTGTTAAATGGCAACGCTATACGGGTTTTTCAACGTATTGGGGACTTACTGAAAGCATTAGTGATATTCTACATCTAAAAATCTGTTTTATATATATATATGTGTTTTATCAAACGTAAATCAGTTTATTGATGTTTTTTGCACACTAAATTCTATTACGTATTTAATATGCGTGATACTGATTGCTAAAAATACAAGTATATTCACGAAAGACAAACACTATATATATATGCTGAAGTGTCATAATTTAAATCTGATCACATTAGTTCGAAATGTCGATGATAAATAAAGCTATTGGATAATAGTAAAAATTAGACTCGAGGGTTAATTTTAAGAAAACGATAATAATGATGTTGATGCTATATTTTTATCTAAAAAAAAAAAGAATTTTTTTTTATTTTCTTTCAACAATCTGAGAACGTCAAAAATGTCATAACACAGAACAAGAATATATATATATATATATAAATGAATTGTAGATGTATATTTTTTTTTTTTCATTTTTTATTCTGTATTTTTTTGCTTGTTACTCTAAATAAGATGAAATCACTATTAATAATTATTTCCTTCCTTGTGTAATATATCGCGCGCGTATCGAACACATATAAACAATTTCATGCAAATTGTTTATCATATGAATACATGAGTAATCGAAAGAAATAATAGATATATAAACAAACAAACACTATGTCATCGTTTGATGCCATTTAAGTTGACTGTGTTATCAATAAAAAAGATTCATCTGTTTTTAATTTGTTAGGCTTGTAAAAATACTGTTTCCAACAGTGGCCAACATAACGCCTATCCATTGTGCATAAGAAATTCTATAGCAACAGTAAATCATTCTTCTCTCTCTCTCTTCCACTCTCTTGTATAGTATGTAACAGAGATGTTGAATTAAAATGTTCTAACTAATATCTTGGTGAACTATTGATATTACCCTAGCAAGAAACCTATACCTTTCTTGACAGAATCTTAGAGAAATCCTACCAGGATCCTTTCACCAATTCGTTTGCTTTTAAGTAGGACCCGAGTAAAATCTTAATGAATCCTAATAAAATTCGAGATACTCGAAAGCCATAAGATTCGCTAGGTTTCTGTTAGAATTTAGAACAGAATTCTAATAAGAAAATGCAATCATTCACTGTTAGACCAAATTCTGTACACTTCCTACTTGTTTTCTGTTACAATGCTAACGTTAAAATCCTATAAGATCATAGTAGGAAATAGATAGGAAGTGCGTAGGATTTTGTCTAGGGTACACTTCTCTTTTTATATAAAATGTTTCATAGCTAGGAAGAATTTTCTCTCTTATCTATAACATACAAAGAAAAGTATCACGTAACGTTAAAATTATGATGTTTAAATAATGCTGTTAATACACATTCTTCATGTGATTTTAATAAGACAACACTTGAACTGTTATAAAAATTTTATTACAAACATCACATATCTTTTATAACAGTGTTAAACCAATATTAAAGACTAAAAACAAATTTTTTGAAGACTTACTATAAATAGGATATTAAGATCTTGATGCTTTAAACTGTAAAAATAATATAAACCATAAAAAAAAAAAAAATTTATTTAGTCTATGACTCTGGTGATATTATTTTATCAATTTGTCAAATTATTCGAGAGATGATAATTTATTTGTTAGCTATTTCTAGATTTAAATAGAAAAATTATAGTTTTGCTTACCCTTATTTTGTCAATTGAATTTGACTAATCATTATTATAATAATTTAATATTTCTCAAACTTATTATTTGATAAGGATAAATAATAAATTTCTCATACATTACATATAATCTTTTAAAGATCGTATATTTGTACAGTAAAATTGAACAACAAGATTAAAATATTTATTCAATGTAATAAGTTTTCTCAACTTTTTTAAGCAATAGAATTTGACTCTATCGGAAAAATATTTTCTATTTTGTTCATTTTTTGCGACGACAATACTAAGAAATAAGCCATAACAATAATAATGATAATATTGCGTGCAACAATAACACAAGAAAAAAAAGAAAAATTATTCTAATGTCAATTAAAAGTGTTAGTACATTTTGTTTTGTCATATGAAAGGAAGTAAAACATGAATCGATTTCTGTTTAAATACCCACAATTCTTATATATTATTTTTAACAGAGTTTTCTTCTTTTCTTTTTTTTTTATATTGTAAGAGACAAAAATTAATAAAGAAAAAGTATAAACGAACGGTACATACTTTGTGAGTAATTAGTTGCCGACAACGATGAGACAATTAGAGAAAACATGAAATCAAAATCTTTGTTTTTTTATACATTGGCATTTTTACCTAAGGAAATATAAAATAAAATATCATGCATATTAATGACTTTTAATAATTTAGATATATAGTCTAATATTGATATTTATCCACTAACAATGTATATTCGTATTTATAAATATACATGATGAATAAAAGTGTGTCAACTACAATCGATAGATCCACATTAGGAACATCATCCATGAGTTAAAGGTTTAATATTATGTACAAATTAACTACGTTTCATTTTGTTTTTGTTTTTATCCTAAGTAAAAGAGCGTTCTTTCACCACAGCGGGATTTCACATTTATAGTCGATAATGATTGATAGTTCCAGAAATAGAAAAAATCTATATCTGTATCATAATGAACAAAAGCAAATGTCAAATAATATAACATGATTAAGAATGATTTACAATTTTCTTTTCGCTTTTCAATTCTCATTTTTTATATATTATACTACCATTATTATTATTATTACTATTATCGTTATTGTGTTCTTCTTTTAAAGAATAAAGAATGGCAACAAAAAAGGTGAAATTGTCATCATCTTTTATCCCAAATCAACCATTTTATATTAAATGGTTTAACTGACTCCATATATCACTTAAAGAACAAAATAATTTTTTGTTTGCAAATTATCTTACAATAATTCACTAGTTGATATCTTACTATTTCAAAACATCCAAAATACTATGGATAATAGACTATAGTTTTAGTCTTAATAAGAAATAACAATATATATGAAGAGATTACTGATTTTTTAATTAGCTTCATAATTATTTCGATATTGTTCACATTTTTATCTCTGTTTTTCGATGATTTTTAATCCGAAGATAAACGAATTATGTTTGTATGCGAGGAACAACCACAGCTATATTTTACAAAGATATCCTTTTTTTGTTTCTGCCATTTGATATACTCATCAACTCTATTTATGTCATGAACTTCAGAAGAAAGAGAAATGTTTTTATCTGATCTATTATCATAGCCCCTACAGAAGTGACATGTTTTTACTTTAACAATTAGCCCAGATACATAAAAAATAGCCAAGAGATCATTTTTATTTAAAGTTACGAATGAAAAGTACAGATCAGTAAACTAGAAGATTAGTTTCATCAATCTACAACACATTTACCAAACGTTTTTTTAAAATTTTCCTTTCTAAGGTTCAGTCTATCCTGATTTAATCTATCATGCGTTACTCTAAGTCTCTGAATTTCATATCGTAAATACTGTGCACATTATGATTATTTAGGCTCAATAATTTTCTCTTTCTTTTGTATAATCTAGTGGCGCAACTACGGCATGGGTAGCACTGAGTCATTGTTAAATGGGGTGTAGGTCTTTATACTACAGAAACAATATTTTTGAATGTTTGGCCCCGAGCTCTTGTGTCATTTCGATTCTAGCCAAAATGTTTCTTGAACAAGAGCTAATGTGAAAGAAAAACAAAAATTTCGATTTTTGGATCCAGAGTTTCTCTATCGATTCTTGTTTAATAAAATCATCTCATTGAAAGATCAGATTTTTCTAAGAAATCGCGAAATTTTTCGATTTTCAGGTTGCTTAAAAACATTTTCGAGTCCGTTTTGGATTTGGCTGAATCTGTGATCGAATTTGAATACCCAAACCTTCTGTTGCAATACTATGTTTTTTCTGCAAAGACAAACTATGAAATAAGAAACTGATATTCGACGAAAAAACTCGAGATCCAAAAAGAAACCATTCGACCTACCTAGACCCAACGGTTTCTCGTAGCTTTCTAGCATTAAAAATATTCCAGCCTACATCAATTATAACGACTTGTAAATTAATTGACCCCATGATATCAGTCGCATTACTACTGCACTTTGCCCATTAGGTAAACGGTATTAACTGCCAAATATCAGGATTATTATAAAGTTGTGATGATATTAGACGAGAAAATTTTTATTTATGGCTACCTTCGAATGTTCTAACACCAGTACATCGGTTAATTGAACCAATGTCACATTGAATTCAACCAAATGTAAAGGCAATACACTGGCAATGACCGCTACTGTAACACTTACTATCAAACATCATTCTGTTAAGCAAGATTTAAATCTATGCTATATGAAACAATTAGATGTGAAGAGAATATTACAATTCAATTGTTTACATTAATAGTTGATCAAGTGAAAATGTGTTATTTGTAAATGTTTCTGTTCTTAGCAGGGCCGTAGCCAGAAATTTGGTAAGAGGTGGGCATCTAGAAAAAAACTCCATCTTTACTAGTCTGAATTTCCATGTTAAAGCTAGGTCGAGCACTTTTTCTTGCGTTTTATCTCCACACGACATTTATCACCTATAAATTTAGTGTATATTATACATTGAAGTGAAATCTCAAGGGGTGGGTTTGCCTACCCCCTGGCTACGGCCCTGGTTCTTGGTATTATTGCACCTTCGAGTCTTCAGTCTGGAATATTGTGTTGTAGCTACCGAAATGAAGAAAAAGGAAAAGTGATTAGAATTTTTACCACCTATTATATTCCGAAATAAAAGTGCTGAATGATAGACGAAATTCGCACATGCGGCCAAATATAGTGTGGCGGGCAAAGTCATGTATGTATGATATGAACACCTGAAAAAAGGCAAATCTTTTTTTTATCTGCATGAGAACAACCCTTAGCTTATTCTTCAGATGCAATTAGTAGCCGATACATACAAGTTTCAAAGTACACAGTTTTTTCAGATGATCATTGTTTATCGACAGTCAATCTCAACTAAACTATTTACCATTCATTATTAGTAAAGAATTACAATTAAAAGATGGAACTTGTAGGAGAATGAAGGTATATAGGTTCTGGCCGAAAATTTACGAAGTGATTTGTTCTAACGTTGTAACGTAAATAAAGAAGGAAGTTTTACCATATTTTATCGAAGTTTCAACTGAAAAAAGTGATTTCTGATTATAAAAAAAGTTTCCACTTTTAGTTTTCTGCTTCCTGAATAATGCTATTTTGTTGCTGCGTACAAAAGTGAGCTTTGTTAGAATGAAAATCCTAAAATTCGAAATGAAAGTATAAACAACTCACCATTTGAACGATCTCAACCATGATCGAGCAAGGTATGTGCCGATTATTAAAAAGCCCTGTATGCTAGAGTGTACAAATCAAAAACATAAATTCTTATACCATCTCCTCTTTTCTCCATGACTATTGAGTATCGCCCTTCGAAAAGCATAAAACTTTAGGCGATCTAAAAATAATGATTACTTTTGAAATACACATCGGTTTGAGCTGAAATATTCAGATATTTTCCAATTATACTGCAACTCTATATTCTGTAGATTTTAGCCAAATTTGTGTTGTTTTTAGACAAATAGTTTAGAGAGAAAAAAAATTGTTCAGCTCAAACTGACAGATGATAAAAACTATGGAATAGTAATGTATTATTGAGAGAAAAGTATTGGACAATGTTTTATCAAACATAGTAGCCATTGAAGACTGACCTTATCTAAAATTTGATTGATTATTTTGTTATATACGAGGATTTATCTATTTCAGATAAGGATTACCAGCGTTTTATTGTTTTGATACCTTATATCTTCCAGCATAATTCAAATCATTAATAATGGATATCTGTTGTCTATTACAAACGATTATTACACAGTTAAGAATACACCGTTTTATGCGATTATCACTTGTTTATCTGACTCAGATAGTCAATTGCATAGATAAGGTCCGCCAGATATTTGGTTTATACCCAAGGTACAGAATCTACCCATGAGATTGAAAAATTTCCCTCGACAGAAAAAGTTTTTTCAAAAACTTCCCCAACATAATCCACGAACAAACTTTCTTTTGTAGTATATTTCCAAAAGATGTTTCAATTTTTCCCTAAATCAATATAATTTTCCGACGACGATCGTCGGAGCAAACAGGCAGATTCTGCAGCTCTGATTGATACTTTTACCTTAACCTGTATTTTTGCACAAGAACTTTGCAAAAGCTACGTTTTTCGTTATCCTCTCATAATTCATACAGATGATTTGTATAGTGGCAAAAGGATATATAACTGAACATTAGGACCGTTATAAACATCAAGATCAAAAAAAAACCCTTGAAAGAGAACTATCTAATAAAAATTTATAACTTATTCATAATTAGTCAAAAAATACACCCTTTTACTGCACGTTGTAAAACGGACAGAAATTTTTTTATCGTGTTTAGTTTTGTTTCCGTTAGCTGTCGGAAAATTGTTCTAGAAAATTATCTTAATGAGCCAATTTATTTGAGTAGTGCTCTAAATGTTTAAAATTAGTGTTAATATTAACTCAGAATTCACTAATTTTGAATGATCTATGAATTACTTGTTGTTGCGTATAGACTGCAATCGTTTATTTTCTTTGTAACAACTCTTGATTAGGCTTTTCTGTTTTTCTCACGAATCAAACACCACCATGATGTGCAACCGGTTAAAAACCTGTCTTTCTATCTATTTCTAAACTTCCTAAGCTCTAAAATATCTACTCTTAATGCTCCTCATAAAATTGATGCCACATTCACCGTAACAGCCTTCTTATATTTCTAATTAACGATACTAAAAAAAATAAGTTCATTTTTGCCTTTATTCAAAAATACATTAAAAAATTGCATATATAAAGCACACGATTATGTTTCTAATTTCCCACCAGTTTGTGAGAGATGTTTAACAATATCAACCCAATTCCAACCTCTAGGTTTTTGTCCATCTTCGCCCACTATATTTTTATCCCATTGTCGTCTTTTTTGCGCTTTACTCAATTGTTCTTTTTTTATTGTTGGATTCGGTTCGGTTTTTACTGCTGAGTTTGATGTAGATATGGTGTTAGCATTCACCTGAACAGAAGAGTAATTGTAAGTCATTTCATTTCATTATTTAAAGAAAAAAAAAGTGAAACATCTTTTTCGTACCATACTGGTTTGAAACATATCACCATCAAATTGAAATTCTTTTACCATTTCAAATAATGTATACGTCATTGGTGTTCCGATAAGTTCGCTGGCCTAAATGAGATGGTAATTTAGTAGAAAGATAACTATATTGTTGTATCAAGATTATGAAAACTGTTAGAAACAGACATAACTTGACCAGAAATGTGTACGAAATTAGAAGGAAAAATTTAAAAACAAAAATATATTAAACATACTTCTCTTAGCAGTTTTTCTTTCAATTTTGTTTTGAATTCATTTGTACTAAAACGGAGAAATATATATTTTCAGTTTAACAAACTCATAACAAGGACAAATATTGATTCTCGGCTCCGGGTAGTTGTTTTTCTAGATAAATACTTAACATAAACTCGTAATTCCCTTAATGAATTTGTAGGATGTGGAAAGAAAGATTGAAAGTTTTGCTAAAGTAGAACGTATGTAACAGAGATATTCTTATTTACATACTCATTATTTACTATGAAACAGTAACGTCGTGGAAATTTAATTAATTCAGTGTACGCAAGAAATCATCTCAAGTCCATTACATGGAGCAATAAAAACTCAATTCAGATTATTCTCGCGCTAAAATCGACCAAAACTTCTTACAGCATTCGATTACTGAATAAATCAAGATTTATATTTGGAATAATATTTGGATAATCATTTGGCCATTGAATTTCAACAAGATAAAATTGTGTATCATTCAATACAAACTAAAGAAGACAAAAGACAGCAGGATCTCAAACATGAATAGAAGTTAAACCGATTTACGTTCGTTTTTTAAACATACGTCCTCGTTCTCACTTTGTACTGGTATGTTGTATCATTTACAGCCGAAAAATTTGTGTCACCATCGTAAATCGATGTGAGTACTTCACGCTCCTCCTAGAAACAATAAAAAGTTTCAAAGTATATTATTATAGCACCGACCGAAGTGCAAAAACTATAAGTATCACTAGATTTTCAGTGAATTAACTCCTGTTCAATGAAAGGGCCTTGAGGATAACATTCAATGGACTCCTTTTTCTTACCTCGTTCATATGAGAGGTTGTCCAGATAGATGAACAGAAAAAGGATTTTCTAGAAGTAAAGATCAATAGCTTAAGAAGAGACTGTTGAACTACGTGTTTTAGTTCAAGAAGGAGCGATTGCAATTGGATGTAACTATCCTCTCTTGGCACTAATAAAAACGCTGACAGTCGAATGCTTTATTTATTATAATTATATTACAGCACATTATTTGAATGATAGCGCTATTCTTTCTCATGGCATTATACGACTTCATCATCCTGCCCATGAAAAACGAAAATGAACTCACATTCCTTTTCGACATATGCACAACTTTTAGAATTGCACAGATGCGTCGCTGTTATCGGAGTGTTAACGAGTTTTGATTGGCTTCCTTAAGTACACCTACCACTGCTAAATGAAGTCAAATTATTGTTATTATTGTCTTTTTCTATATTGTTTACTTTTCCTTATTTTTATGTTAGAAATTAATTGTGCCGAAACAAATTAGAGAAAAATTATGCTGTTGTTGGTTTTATTAACATTTTTTGTTTCTACTGCGATCGCTTAACCAATGATTAGACTTGTTTGTTCGATCAGGGGCCTGTTTCTTAAAAAAACTTAAGTAGAAAATCTGACTTAAGTCAAACTTAAGTCCAAAAAAGTCTTTGTCTTTTTTGACTTAAGTAGGAGTTTCTACTTAAGTTTTTTAAAGAAACAGGCCCCAGCAGAGCCACAACATATTTTAGAAGAGAATTGTTTATATAAAATTAGACGAGAAACGTTGTAAAATCAAGTCCACCATGTTCTTTTTTCAATGTGTTAATGTTATAAGATGTGTTATTGATGTTTCCTGAGAAATTTTACACACGACAAGCAATATCACTGTATCGTCGTTTTATTGACACTTTCATGCTTTAGCATCGCAAAGTAGAACAAATCAGATAGTTATGTGCAAACAGTTCTTTAGTGCGGATGCTGTTATTTTTTTCCTGTACTAGTATTTGTATCGTAAAGGTAATGCAAAATGCAAAAATTCCAAAGGATACAGATATTATTGAGGAAGAAATTCATGCAACGGATTAACATATGAGGTAAGAAAAAATACAGGCCTGCATTTACGGCCCTGCAGTCATTCCTTATGGACGTGCAGATAACAGTAGCACCTCGAAGTGTTCACTCTCTTCTAAAATTTAACAAGACAAATGCAGCAACCAACAATAAGAATGTGCTACATAACCACTTTTTCTCACGGCAAAACTGTGGCATTCTACGTTATCTTGGAGAATACCAGATAGAAAACGTTTCATATGGCTGTACAGAACGGACGAAACATGTAACTGGAAAAGTGTGACATTACTTCCATTCCAATGGTTGATTTTAAATAATGAAGAATGATATAATGTGAAATCTAGTTTTTCGGATATATTCAAGTGTAACTTTAACTTGAAAAAGCGTTGAGAAGACATTTACTAAGTTAAACGCAAAGTGTTAAAGTTGACACTAAAAGTGTACTAAAAGTGTAAAAGTTTAAACCAACGAAAAGTGGAACATCATGTTTTGATATGCCATGCTCTCTAAAAGAAAATGTATCCAAACAAGGGTATTTCAATCCTGGGAAACCAAAATTGGTTTCTATTAGTGGCAGATGCAAATACCCTCTTCTTGAAATACCCTTTTTTGGGTTATAGTGCATCTTTCTTTTTAGCGAGTGTTTTCTCTGAAACTTTAACGCAGCTTTTTTCTATTCTAATCTATTTTCATTGATACAGTAACACCTGTAAAAGCGAGCAGCCCTACAGCATTTACTACAGAGTTTTATAGTAAATGCATGAATAAAAAAGAAAATAAACGGGGTCAAAAAAAAAATTTAAGCGAGAAAGAGAAGAACGAGAAATATAGATACAGTGCAATCTGTTTATCTATATACCGTTTTTCTTAGAACGAAATATACACAGCTCGAAAACGACCAGGTCTAGTTATGAATGTCACAACCGCTTGTATAATCTTTTCAGCAGTGTTCTTCTCCAGTTCTATCCGTAGGAGAAGGGTTTTTATATCCAGCTGGACAGTTGATGCTTCATTCATAAGAAATATAATAAATTTTTGTTGAGCTTACCAGCGCAAAAGTGGCAACCGTTTCTCTTAACTAACATATTAAAGACTATTTGCCTTCTCATCAAAACTATTACTATCCAACTGCGATTATCCCATTCAGCATCAACAATATTTAATATCAGCATCTCGGTTCTCGATACAGAGCATGTTTTGTTGTAGCGCCTGTTTGATGAGAATAGACACTGCTCAAATCTCTGTACCTGAAATGTTAATTGTGTTTCTAGTTGCAGAGTATAGAGTATTGTATCTCAAAACCTTACTTTTCTATTACACTATATATGATAAAATGTGTGACTATCGTGTGCCTTTTCGTTTTTCAGCAGCACATATTCATTGAATGAAACTTTTGAATTCAAACAAAAACAAAATAGAATTAAGTTTTCTTTCAAACAAGTTCTACTACTGAGATATTCATTATGTCGTACTATAGTTGGTACGTAATAAATATCTAACTAATCGAGCTTATGCGTAAAACATGGAATTTATTGTGTTTTTGCACATATTTTAATTCATCGGTATTTTTGTGTGATATCGCATAAGTACATGAAGTGGGAGCCATTCGAAAAAGTACGCGGTATCTAGCGATACTTATAGAGATAAATTACCCTAAGAGGATCAGAGCCGGTTTCTCACCATTAGATAAGTTCATTAGAGGTCTAGGGTATCACAAATTAAAACAATCAGAACTAAAAAAGATCTGAAAAAAAATCCACGATGTTGACAAAAATATTTTCTGATCACTTAATTTCACCCTATATGTACACAATAAATTGACACCTCAACAATAAAAGAGAGTGACTTATTAACGATCAGTCTCATCGTTTTCTCACAGAAGTTATCTATGAGTTTCTTTTTATGTTTCATTTCAGAAATGAGCCAACAATTAAGTCTAAATTCATACTGAAGAGTACAGAGTATGGCACTTAAAACATTAAGTTCCAGAAATAAGACATGTGTCAAAATCCAAATATACAAGACTCTGTTGACGATTTTTTAAAGTGCCGAAAATGGATGGTTGAAACAATGAGACCTAATGATTTGAATTCACATGGTAAGCTCATTTATCTATTCGTGCATGTGTCCTGGTAATCTGAGGAGAAGAGTACAATATTTGACTTGAATCTTCATGTTACATTTCGTTGGACATCATCGATATTAAATAGTCATTTTTGTAACCAGTTTTGCTTGTCAAGTCACCTTTGAGGGAGATATTGAATTTATCAAATGGAATGAAAGTCAGATGAACTTCATTTCTAATTTGTGTTAAATAGGATTGAAAAAACAAATGCATCTGATGATTATAATCACATTTGTTCACTGAATTATTCTACTATTTTATTTTTAGATGTTAACAGGCGAATACGATCGAAAAAACATTCATGGTAAGAAATTTTAAGTAAAAAGCGAAGCCTTTTTATACGATTAATAATGAGAAAGTACAATTACAATTTATTGCAAATCTAAGTTCACACATTCAGATTCATATGTGTACAAAATTGATTTTGCACTATATGTTGCCTTGTAGAATAATGGACTTATTTCCGTTTGTATTCTAGACATAAAATAAAGCTTAAATGAAATTTAAGTTTTTTTAACTTGTATAAAACTGAAGTACTCAAGTATTTTTTTATTTAGAACTACATCAGATAGAACTCTTGGAAAGTTTGTTATTCTCAATCCTTTTTTTTTTTTTTTTGGTAACTTACACTATCTTTTTTTTATTACCTTATTATTATAGTGTCTTATTTCTCACTAACAGGATTTAATTGCTCATATTATTAGTAGTGAAAAATTAGAAGATTAATACCTAGTGCAATAAATCTTAATTTTTTCTGATTTATACATTTTTTACAACATAAATAATTTCACATTTATTGCAATATAATCTAACAATATGAATATATTCTGTTTTTTGGATAGTGCACAGAATGACATATTTATACGGTGTACGTGCATCTATTTTTTTTATTCATTAATCTTGATCTGTTGAATGAATATAATGTATCAATGAAATAACTTACTCTACACGTATTTTATATGATAATTCTTATTTTTAGACAGATCGATAAAAACTGGTAGTAAGTACTTTTATCATTTCTTTTTGTTTAATATACAAAAAAAAAAATAAAAAACTAAGAGAACAAGTTATTCAGATCAAAATTTTCGTTTTTTATCTTAGTCACAAAAGAATAAAACATTCTATTATTTTACCTTCTTGCTCTCCCCCTTTTCATTCACAGTATTTATATCGTTTCGCTAAATTAATGACAGATAAAACAAAAGAAGAAGATGATATATACTTCAATTATCTACTGAAAAATTATATTTGAACATTTTTCTAAAACTAGAATACAACTATCTAACGTAAATGTAAGTTCTTTGTTCACTTCTACGATCTTAACATTAGAACGCCATTTTGACCGTTTTTTGATTTTTAACCCTAATGAAACAAACTGCATACAAAATATATTTAAAAATAAATTATGTCATAACTTTTAATTTATCCCACAAAAAACAGTTGTTGCAGAATTTTTAATTCATTTTTGAGTTCAGAATCGTTTTTAATTATAAAATTAAAAATGAAAACAGTAATGGTCAAAGTGACCGCTTTGGGCATTCTAGGTCATGAAAATTTCCGGGTATTCTAGTGTTAATATCGTTCTCTACTTCGACACTTATACATCTTAAAGAAAAATGACTAGACTAACTTGATAAACAGAGAACATAATTCTTTGAGAAGATTCTTCAAAGATATTTTGTTTTGTGGAAATTAGAGAAATACTAAACTCTTTACGAGTGTATGAATTAGACGAAAAACCCAAAACCAATGTATGTTCGTCCGGCAAAAATAATAACGTAATTTTAAAACAATCTTGAAAACAAGTTTCGAATAGGTCATGTCTACTAAACTCCTTTCAAGAATTCGTGTGAAGAGAATTAGAAAACGTTTGGATTTTTACAAAATGGAAAAAGGATTTTGTAAACGGCTCTATCCCGCCTTATTATCATTGCGAGTTTCCTTAATAAAGAAACATTTTGCAGCAGTTTACCACGCAGTTATTCAGTACATAGCGTCAACTGAACGCTATAAAAAAATAACAGTAACGTGATACAGTTGAAATACATCCATTCCGAGAGAGATGCTTATAAAGTTCAGTGCGTTTAAAGTCTAGAGCAGAGATCAACACGGACCGAGTTGGACTTGGACCACAAAGTATTTTGGCCAGGTCGGGCCGAGCCGAACTCAAGATTTTTAAGCATACGTGGATTTGTAATTTATGTGTATATTCAGTGTATATTCGTTTGGTCGAACCGAGCCGGGCTTGTCCGTAACCTTTCATTCTCGGGCTGGGCTAAAAATTTTCGGCCCGTGCGGGTCTCTGGTCTACAGTATCTCACCACTTTTCTTTTCTAATTTCTGTTTACACTTTCTGATTTTTATTATTTTTAACTGATGTCGTAATATCGAACTACTCCGATTATAATAAGTTGCCCTTTTGTTGGATAGTCGAGATAGCTACTGTAATTGTGATTTCTTTTGTTATTGAATAAAGCTTACAACAAACAGCTCCAGAGTCCTAATAGGTTTACTATTTTCCAAAAGTATTTTTTAAACTTCACTTGTTATTTAGGAAGTACATTAATTTCATTTCACTCTTCTTTAATCGAATGTTATATATCCTCAATGGAAAAACAGTTATGACTCTCTATTGAGCATCTTTTATTTTGTTTTACATTGATCTTCTTCTAAATATTTCCTCTAGTATGTATGATTTTGTTAATTTTTTCTACTATATATTTTTCTCTTTCAAATCAGACGTATTCGTTGATGAAGGATTCTTTTAGTTTCGAGTTCGCATCGGTTCAGTGCAACTAAAACGTCTTCTTATTTCTCTCATCCAACGGTGAATTCAGTCGACAATAATAATGTTTTCTCTGAAGTTTTCCAGCAAACTGATGTCTGAGAAAAGATTTTTTTTCTTTATCTGACTACGGGACTGATTTGAACATAATGTTTTTTTTATTTCTTATTAGTATTACTTCAGTCAAAAATGCGACTTGTATGTTTGAACTCTGTATGGCTTATTACATGTTATTTTCTATTATTGGTATTTACCGAAGCTGCCGGTCGAATCGATATTTACGATATTACAAAGTGTCCAACACGTACGTCTGTGTAAATCTCTTCTAATCTATTTCTTTATTATTATTTTTCTTATATTTGATTTTAGTGATGAAATCAAAAGATATACGTGAAAGAATAACTGCTTATTTTATTTGTAATAAACCTGAGTTATCATCGAAAAAGCGTGGTCATCATTTCAAACATTATTTCTTACATAAACGCTGATCTCAGTTTTCATGCGTTTGTATATGTCTATAAATAGAACAATAATGATACCGAATATTGGACCAGATTAATGAAATTAATTAATTGTCGCTTTTTTATACTGTAAATTGTTGCTGTATATACATATTTTGTGTAAATTGCATTAGTTAATAAAATACTCACGATATTTTTCAATTTTATATAGTACTACAATATGAATTGAGATTTTGTTTTATTGAAATATCAATTAAACAATAGAAGTTTTAAAAACTTCTAGTGAAAAAATCTGAATGATGTCCACTCGATTCGTTCATAGGCTGGCTTGTAAATTGAAGGGGCGACATCAAAAGTTCCCAGCTTCTTCCATAAATCATTATTATAATTCTATTGAAAACTTTCTTCTCACATTGAAGATGATTTCACTGCTTAAATTTAGACATTGCCATCTGAAAATAAAAAGTATTACAATATGTAATCTATGAAATCTTAGTGCATGCGAAGAAGGTTAAAGTATTAGTCATCATATTAGTGATACCTGCTCTAGATAGACTATTTACGTCGCTTATTCCTTTGTTAAAATGTTCACTTCAAATCATCACAGATGGCCACTAATACAAAAACTAGTTATAACAATAACTTTTCCTAGTAACTATTATCATATTAATATTATGGATATCATCTCACATGATGACTCTGTAAGATGAAGAAAATAGTTTGTCCATTTCACCTATTTAATTGTACTATTATTCTTTTTCAGTAGTAAAACTGTGTACATAAATTTAGACATATTTCCCTAAATAAATAAAGTTTTATTGAGAACATTTAATAATAAGTGATTTCAAAGGTGAACTGTGTATCGGTACATATAATTAGCCACGAGCAATTTATGTCCTTGAATTATAAAGTTTTATACTATTCTAATTCTTTTTCTATTGGTAATAGGTAAAGATATCTACGTTTAACAGTTTTTTTATAAAAAAAAATCAAAAATAGTAATTAAGTGTTTTCTTGCTGTCAATTTTTAGATCTTTACATGTAACGTAAAGAATGTCAGACAGAACTTTTAGACTATAGGGAATGTTGAGTTTCTTTTTAATAAACTCCAGGTCGGAATATTGGTGACATGCACCGGTACTTATTGTTTTAATTCTGCGTTTTTTTTCATTAAGAAATTTTGCATACTGGAAAATTGTAGAGTATTTTTGATGATTCAGCCTTATAGAGGAACTATTTCTCTACAGAATAAAGTATACAGCGCTTTCCGTCTTTAATCAGTGCTCAGATAAAAATATATTTGCTAAACGTCCCACGACCAGTATCGCTTAATACTGGTTTAAATTGCTTTAATCGAGAAACGGTTGTGGTAGAAAGAAAAAAGATAAAGAGTTGTGCCATATTTCACTTTGTAGAAAAATGTTTGCTCTACAAAAATAAGCCGTAAAATGACTTGCATATTTCGTACTTTTCGGTCGTTCTGATTGAGAAAAAGACGAAAATATACCGATGCATGCCTATTGCGTAGTCTGTTTCAACTTTTTTGTCGAAATTGATCGCTACGAAGGTGTGTCATGAGAATTGTTTTTTCTACGAAGATAAAAATAAGGTCAAATTTTCTTACATTACATGTAAAGGTCTATTACACATCGAAATCGAATACATGTGGATCATACTTTTTATTTTTTTTACAAGGTCTCTCACGTGCCACTACACTATGGCATATTATGACTACAGAGAAATTCTATATGATGAGTTTCATGACCTTGTTAAAGTGGAATAACGAAACATAGGGACCAACTCCCACCACTTCTCCGTTATTCTCGACCTTTCTTTGTTGAGGATTGCAATTTAAATTGTTTTTTTTTTTGTAGTAAAAAATAAGACGGATAACAATTACGAAGGAGGATTTAACCTCCCCTTCAAATAGAAGTCCACTTCTGGATAAACATTTCACTGGAAATAACAGAGCCGGTGGTATTAGAAGGCTACCTACGATTTTCAAGTTAGACTAGAAGACCGTGCCTTCTATCCTGGAGAGAATTTATAAGGAAAGATGTACCAGTCTAGTCCGATCTGATTTATTCGACATACAGCAACTAAAACAACTTTAAGCTTTCTGCCTGACGCTGGCTTTTATTCGTTCTATCGTCTTATGGCTGTTAATATTTTTAGACTTTGAAAGTATAAAAAAAATGAATCTACAAAATTTCGGTCCTCGAGAATTACAAAATGGTACGTTGGATCGAATGTTGGAACAAGTCGGAATAGATGACGTATCAAGTTTTGTTAATAAATTTCGAAATACTGTGGAAAAGGACGTTGATCAGAAACAACAACAAGATGAAGATATGACAGTTCGAAATGCTGGACCGGGCCAAAAGTCTGGACCTGATTGGATGTCAATGGGGACGTCACTCTTTAAACAATTTGCTGGAGGAAAAGGGCAACAACAGCAAAGTAGTGGAAGTAGTGGAGGTGCTGCAGATTATCTTGAAAGTGCGCAAAAAGCATACAATATGTTTTCTGGTAAAGGTGGATCAAGTGGTAGTTCAAGCGGAGGTGGTTTATTGGATAGCATCGGTATGTAACACTTTCTCACTTTTTAATCAAACTTCTTTTTGTATTAAAGAAGGAAGAATAGAGTTTAAATATTTCATGACTTAATAGACGTTTCTTAAGGTTTCTAAATAAATTCACCGTTTTTTACTTTTTATAATTTGTGTTTCTTGCTTTTAAACTGCGTTAATTGTTTTATTTCTTCAAAATGAGAATCAACGCCAGAAAAGATTTTTCTCCATCGGATTTGTCTATCATTGCTGTAGGTGATACATACAAGAATGTGCAACAGATGCATCAGTTGTATAAATCATTCGATAAAAATGGCGATGGTAAAGTGACGGCTGAAGATTTACAGATGATTTTAACACAAATAGGCTTGGGCTCTGTTTCTCCCTATTTGGCTAAGGTAATGAGAATAGAGATTTGTTCAAACTCATCTAATTACTATTTTTATCTTTCATAGGGTCTTTTTAAAGCGGTTGATACAAATCACAATGGCGAACTTGATTTTACTGATTTGATGGCATTGACTTCTATTTTACAAAAGCTTAGCGGTCAATTTGGTGGTGGTGGTCGTGGTGCTGCTGCTGCTGGTGGTGGTGATGAAGATTTAGCTGAAGAATGAAATCTCAAAAGGCTCAATACTTAACTATTCTACTCTTTTTGCTTTTTCCTTTGCTTACTGTCATATATGTGTATTTTACAATAATCGATGTGGCTTTTCTCGCATTTTATATACATACGTCGATTTAGTTTGATTAGTAGCTTTTAATAAATGTTTATGAAACAGTCTAGCATTAAACATAATTTTATCACAAAGCTATTGATATACACATTTGTTTTATCACAATACATGATAATGCGAAAATTTTGTCGATAGATGAATATGAAAAGATCTAATGGGACAACAAATCGAACAATACTTGAGTGACGAAATTAAGTGTATACAACTGAATTCAAAAATGATCATCCAACACTGGTATTAACAATTTTCTATATTTTGATAGGACAGAGCATGGAGTACAAAGAATAATAATTGAGAATGAAAACATGATCACTTATTCTTCAATGGAAAGATCATTCTTATATATTGAACTCCTCTGTCAAAACTTCTCATTGTATTTCTCAGTTTTTTATATATTATTACGTGCCACTACATACACTTCAACACCAATAAAGTTAACGGAAGATATCTAAGCACTGAGAAAAAGTTCAAATGAATATATATGCACCGTTGTCCGACACAAACCAAAGGAGTATGATATTATAAATTAGTTTGTATGATTCTTTTCTTTTTATATGAAAGGTGTTTCCGATAAGACGGTTGGTGGTTTGGAAAAATATGTTCGAAGAAAAAAAATAAACATCCTTTGACTTTCTAGTAATTGTTACAGAGTGAGTAGACTAGAACATATTTGAAATCATTTCTATATTTTAAGCAAAGGTAGACTTTTTTTTATCAAGACTTTTTTTATCAAGGCTTTTTTTATCAAGTCTGTTTGAAGTCCAAGGAGTTAAAATTTATTATATTCAACAAAGAAATGAGTATAACCTGATACCTAATTTATTAATCTTTTTTTTTGTCAAACATACATCAGTATACAGTAAGTCCCAAAATTGTTCGCGCAAAGTGTACGACAGTTTCGTTCTTTCTATATCTCAAAGATGAAAAAAGGTCGACAGCTTTCCTTTTCAGCAGCTGGTAGTCCGTGGTGTCGTGTATATGTATGACAAGTTTTAGACCAAAAATTTAGAAAATTAAAAAAACATTAAGAATAGCATCTTTTTTTTGCGGGACCAAAATTGTCTCGCGCATGGACCTTCGAAGCATGAATTGAAAATAATATTGAAATATCATTTAAATGAGTATGATCATTTTTCATCCTTTTCTGAAAATTTATGACCGTTTCATTAGTTTACTGACAATAATTATGTTCTTTAAACAGTTTAGATCATAAGTAATAGTTAAACAACGCGCAAAAGAAATATCACATTTAGACAGACGCTTCTTAAGTTTAATTTTAAATCCACATACAAATATAATTGATCAAATTAATAATCTAGCACATAATATCTCTCTTGAATAAACATTATTTTTACTTCTCATTAAAATGATCTTTCAATACTGTCCTCAGTTCACGCAACAGAAGTTGTCATTTTTTTTGCGTAACAGTGTTCGTGCGTATCGTTTCATAATACTGATGGATATCTCAAAGTACTAATTTTATTGGAGTTTTTAGTTGACTGAGACCTTATTATATTATTGTTGTACCAAAATCGAAAAGTTTGTTTTCGAAAGCGATGCAAAATATCAGAATCAATTCACATTTTTCTTTTATTTCTTGGTCAGTATGATACCCAAGTTCGCTTTGGTAGGTAGATGATAAAGTAGGGCCACTTTATTAAATATTATATAGGATAAACTTCTGAGTATAATATATCAATCTGATCATTCGTGTAAATAAGCAGTGATTATGGTTGTCCATTGTTCTTATGAATTTTAACTATTAATAGTTGAACTGATATTTTTATCTCATAAAAAAATTTTCATTACACAGGAACATCATATTTATTTTTCCCTTCAATATCTTTCTCCGAATAATCAGAATTATGTTAGAAATACTGAAAAAATTCAAAGTGTTATCCGTAATTACCCTCAATCATTCTATGGGCTGTTATAAAGATGATCGTATTAGCGCTGGGTTTCATGCCTGTCGTATAACATATGAAAATGCAATCGAACATATAAGCAATTTACTTATTTAAATTGCCAACCTCGCCAGGTGTCCCACTCTGTTTAAGCTTATATTTTGCTGATCGATAGGGCACATTAGTGTAACAAAAAGCCTAAGAGGATTTGGGCCCATGTGGCTTCCTTCCCGTCAACTTACGAGGAACAGTATTCTACTGTAACACTGCTTTTTCAATCGTTCATACGTCGATCGATGGATAGTAAAAAGCCTAAAAGGGTTTGCGCCAATGACTCGTGAAGACCCAGTTTTCCAAAAACTCTGAGAAATATCTTGTGGAGGTGGGAGATGTCTCATTTTAATCAGAAATTTGCGAGCTATAATCATGTCTCACTAAGGAAAGGTTTTGATTAAAATGAGACATCTCCCACCTCCACAAGATATTTCTCAGAGTTTTTGGAAAACTG
>CAJNOQ010002326.1:0-24919 GCA_905250885.1 Didymodactylos carnosus | reverse complement strand
GTCAGCGAGTTACAGTGCTGACAAAATTGACCTTGCGTTTTAGACACTACATGCCATGGCCAGCGAAAACTTTGTCAGCACTGTAACTCGCTGACTCTGTATGCTACAAAGCTGTGAAACGTCAAAATTCATTGATTATATTCAGTTTTCGATACTCTTTTCATTGGTATAGTTGAAATTACGATAAAACAGTTGTAAATGATATTATTTCAATTTTTATGTATTTCTCAGCTGTAGACTTTGAAATGTCATTACTAAATTAAATAAGCATGATTTTTCCAATATTCTGCTTTCAAAACGTAGCTTGTGCACATGAGCTTTTGAGCAGTATAATTTTATTAAATAATAAAAGTGACTAAAACGAACAGGAAAGAAAATGAGTGAAGTGATTCTATCATTATTCACAGGTAAAATTAGACTTATTCTTCAACATTTCATGTTTATCATGAAGACGATATTTTGAAAGATTTTCAATAGTATATTTGGCAAGAGCACACTTGAGTGTATAGATATTCGTACTCATCTTATGTATCAGAGTTGATAGAAGCACCAAAACATTGAAAACAATTTTTATGATATATCTGATTCTATGCTTTTTCACAGTACTGTATATAAATGCAAATAGAAAATCACTTTCTTACAACATACCTTCCATGATACTTCTTGGTATCTGTTCATGCAATACCTTTGATTGATTTAGCAATATCCATAATTCCTGACATTTTTGCAAACATTTTTGATCAACATTTTGTAAAACAAATTCTTTCAAATCTGTCTTCAATGAACATGTAAGCAATTCAGACCATGATAGTTGTTTGAAAAGGTACGATATTTCATTAAATACATATCGATCGTCATAGACCAATGATCGAAAATAGCTTTTGATAGCGTTAGAATGAACATAACTCTTTACTTTTGACATCCAGAATGAAAATATCTGTTTATCAACATGTGCATAAACATGATCAAAATTTGAACGAAGTGATTTATAACAGACTCCTAACCGTCGTGAATAAAAGCGAACTAAGTCTTCGTCGATAAGCCAATCTTGTAAATTGGTACCAACAAAACGAAGTATGATGGGTGCCATAGTTTTTGGTAATGAGATGCCTAATAGAAAAAATAATTCACCCAATAATTTCTAGAAAAAACGATAAAATCATTTCTACTCTGTTTTACATTATTAAACAATAGTTTCATACCGAATGATCAAGATTAATTGCTCCCATCACAATTGCACTGTGTTTTCCTAGCGTACAAAATAATCGATGCACACTATAGGTTGCTGCTGAATCACTTTTCTGACATATTTTTTGTAATAATTTTTCACGATCATAGATAGAATCCGACTTAAATTTGTCAACAACATATAATAATAAAAGAGTAAGATTGAAAATTAAATCTTTGTAAAGCATCATCATTTATTTCATTTTATTAAAAATAACATATATAGTATCGTTCGAAAAACAGGGAAGGAAGAACAATATATGCTACTATTTCGTTATAATTCTTTGTCATAGTGACATTACAATATCACCAATATGTTGGAATTAGAGAAAGAACAGTATATTCACTAAATATTGTCAAAAGATTGCTCTAGTTGAACACATTTCTGCTAAAGAGAATTTTTAATGTAAGATTTTATAGTTTGCTCTTAATGGTTATCCGATAAAATTCAACGTATCGGTTTATTTTTAAACGTTTCTGAAATTCACGTTAATAATGCTACAGCCATGATGAACGGGAAAACTCTTGCCTCTCCCATCCATTTGAATGGGAGTTGTTTTAACAAATCACCATTCATTTCACATTAATGAATAGAATGTTATTGAAGAGAATTTTTCACTAATAAAATACACGAAATTGAGATAATAAAAGTCTTAGACTAAGTAGTCTGGAAGGCTGAAAGTTGGCACGAGAAGGTAATCAGTCATGAATTTTATTTGATCATAAGCAATATCTACGATCGTTGTCATCAGTCGAAACTTTTTTTGTAGTTTAGATGAGGAATGCACTTAAATGGACGATTCCATTATTGCCAGCCTAGAATTGAATATTTCTATTGACAATAGTCATACAGGTTTGAGATAGAACATAGCATTGCCTTTAATTGCTACTTTTCAGTTCTGTGATAGCCATTCAAATCTAACTTATACCAAATGTTCTACATCATAACTATTTCTAGACTTACCAAATGAATGGTGAATTGTCGAAACAGTTTTCAATTCTCTGAATTGAATGTGAATTGTACCACGTCTACCTGGTACATCCACGTCGGAGAAAGCTCCTAGCAAACATTGTAAACAGTAAGGAACACTTTGCGTTTCGAGGCTTATACGTTTGATCAATGAGCTTTTCATGATAAAAGTGTTAAAAATAAAACTATTTTTTTTAAATGAAGAAAACTGCGTTTTTTCGTCTATTATTAGCATTCATAAAACAATACCTTATCGAAGACGTTTAAAAATTGTTTTTTAAATCGATGAAGTTAGACGGATCCGGCAGAAAGTGAATTTAGAAACAAAGAAAGTCACGAGCACATTAAAAACCTTTCGTTTTTTCAATAGCAAATCGAGATTAAAAAGAAGAAATGAAATTTAAATCGCTTTTTTCTCCAAAGTCGCGATTAAAAAATATAGCTTTTGTAATATTTTTTCAATAACGTGTTTTATTCTAAAGTATTTTAATACTTTTTCATATTTTTATAAAAACTTTCTTAGTCTTTCTAACATTCTTTATCTTTTGTCGGTTATTTCTTTCCGCGTATCAAATCTTTATAAGTCTATAAAAAGAAATGTAACTCAACTACTTTGTTATAATAAAAAACTTTCAAGAAAAAGTTTTACAAAATATTATAGTTAAAATTCTTACTGTTAGAATATTGTCGAAAAAATAAAATATAAATATATTACACTTACCTTTTAAATAATGAGTCTGTTCGTTTTTTCTATTCCTCTAATCAACGTAACACGCGAGCTTGGAGAAGCTATTTTGTTTCCTATTTATTTGATGACACGATAGCAACAAAAAAATACATAGAAAGGGAAAAAATACACAGAAAAACAAATCAACGTTTGAGATTGTAAAACTAATATAATCAATAGTAACAAACAGCGCGTAGAGCAGGACGGTTTAAACCAAAATGTTAGAAAATGAAATGACATAACGCCAACACTAGCTTAAATGAAATTAGTGCTGTTAAATAAATCGTTAGATTCCACCTTGATGGTTATACAAAGCATTTAATTCATGAACTCGAAGTATCAGTATGCGTTTACCACGCGTTATGCTGCTCTAAAAGCTTTCTAAAATTCTGAGTAAGATTAGGGCTTGCAGAGTTTGGTGTAGTTTGTTTTAATGCAAGCCCTTTGACTTTACCAGTTCCTCAAACTCCTCTCTGTCCATACCGTACATGTGTTTAATAGTGGCGGAGCCAGGATTTCGGTCTAGGGTGAGCTGAGCTCCATATTTATTGTTCGAAACCTGCCTACAGTACTACAAGATATTTTTCTGAAAGCTTTCAAATAGAGCTAAAATTTCTTAGGAGGAGCTTGAAAATTTCTAGAGAGAGCTCGGTTGCCCCAAGCTCTCCCGGAGGCTACGCCACTACTGTTTATCTAGGTCTTACGTCAGTCTGCATTCTACATACTCCTCAGCACTTAGCAGTTCAAAACCCAGTTAATAAATAAAACTTTTGTAATATTTTTTCGATAACTCCTTTAATTTTTGTCATCTCTTTCTCGCGTTTTGGAGAGTACTTTTGTTAAGAAAAGTATGATTTCTAGCAAAACGTTTTTTATAATCCCTTGTAGAATGTCTTAGATGTATCGATTCATTCTGATGACTGCTAATAAAAATTAACTTAAATTTGTTCTTTCTCTTTTGCTTGTCTATAACCAGAGGCAAATTTACCTCAGTATTTCATTTAAATGCACAAGATAAACTCTTATGTATTTTACAGTATGTTACTAAGACGGAAGAGAAGAAAAGAACAAAATTATTCTTTCTTTTTCATCATACACCGTCTGAAACAACGATAATATTTTTTTCTTCTTCAACGCTCACCACTACACGTGATTTTTAATACGTACTCTTGTAACAAAAATAAATGTACATTTTCCTTAGAATATTTTTTTCTTAAATGGACAAATCCAAGGTGTAGGTATCAAATCCAAGGTGTAAAATTATCTGTTTCACAAGTTTAATGAAGTTTCTTATCGATTATCTGCAATCAATTGAGGTTTAAGTTAAAACACAAAATGGGTGGAAGGGAAAAATTACGAAAGATTAACATTTCGCATGATGGTAAGTGATCACTTGTGTTCGAGCATGCGCAACTTTGTAAAGTACTGCTTGTCGAAAATAGGTTATTTAGAAAGCACAAAGCTTGAATATTGCCTCGTACGCTGGGAAGATTATAGTGGCGCCGATATTGTACCAACAGATTTCGTTATTACCAAAACAAAACAAATTAATTTAAACGAAGTATACGATTTTGACGTGGACGGATTAAAAAAAAGAGGAATGGTCATGGCAAAAGGTGCGTTGCACAAAGTGGCTGAATGAAAACGACTAACTTGGTGATTTTTTAGGATCTGAAGAGGACTGTAGGATTCTACAATATAATAAGATACCATCTTTGTTTTCAAGAGCAGTGCAAAAGGGTAATCCACAGCTCTTCGAAAGTAATAGACATGGGACTGGCGCTTCGAATGGACTAAAGAAAAACCCGAATGAAGCTGAGACACCACTGACTAATCGTATGTATTACCCAGATATAGTATGAACAAGAATAACCTGTTTCTTGTTACATAGTCACTAATCAAGATAGTTATGTAATAACACCAACTGCATCAGTACCCATTTCTTCAAACCGTGTCCAAAACCCATTTGTGAAAGATAAAGGTAATCAATTGTCTTTCGATTATGTGTGTACAAACATTAGATAATTTTTATTAAGAGATTAATGATGAAAACATAGATGAAGTCATGAATACAGTGCTAAGAGTTATACGAAACTTTCCTGTTAACGATAGCAAAGTGCACAACGTGACATGTGAGGGATGTGGATCATCTGAATTTAAATGTGATCGATATAAGTGTTTAGAATGTTCTAGTTATGATTTGTGTGCTTATTGCTTTGAACAACGAAAACAGACAAAAACACACACAAGTGGACATGCTGTAGTGCATTACAAATGTCCTGATGAACTATTCGGTGGTCGATTCAAAAATGATAGCGAAGTAACATTAGAGAACTTAAAATATGCCTTTCGCGATCAAATACATGAAACTGTGCCATGTGAGGGATGCTTAACAAGTTCAATAACTGGTTTACGCTTCAAATGTGATATTTGTCCTGATTACGATTTATGCGAACAATGTGTACATAATCGTATTACAACAAAACAACACAAACTATACCATCCAGTAATTCTGATTGAAAAACAACAAATACCAGAAATAAGCAAAGATGATATCGAGCTTGGAGAGGAACTTGGGCACGGTGCTTTCGGTATGATATAATAATAGGCCTCATTTGCTCAACAAGCAATAGCTAGTTAAACCTTTATATTTTTCCTTCTCAAAAATCTCTCTCGTTCACAAAATCTTCGATTTTCATCAAACTGTAGAGAAATGTTCACAATGTCAAACTATTGCGCGAAAAACGTTAACTGGCAGCAGTCGACCTTAACAATTAACGGAGTGAGACAGATAGCACAATCTGAGTTTCAGCTGGCAGTACTGAACATAATACTCAGAATTTCTATTCATGTACATTTCGCGATGAACAGTTAATCGGAAGACAAACATCAGAAAAGAAAATACATGCCTGAATCGCTACGGAGTACGATCTGATCATATACTTTTGTGTAGTCTAATTCGCTCTTCATCGCAAAAAGTATGCATATTAATAGTCAGTCAAAGTCCTGTTCTGCTTTCTACCAATTTCAGGATGCGTATTCAAGGGAAGATGGCTATCCAGTAAGCGTACTGTAGCCTGTAAAGTTATTACGATACCATCGTCCACACAGTTTTCGGAACGGAAACGAAGTTTTTTCAAAGAACTTGCTGCATATACGGAACTATCAGGTGCTTATATTTTAAAAATCTATGGTTATGTTCATCAACAAGCAGTCCACGGTAAAGGAGAGAAATATATGCTCATCATGGAATATATGGCAAAAGGAAGTTTGAGAACAGTGATCACTGAAGGCGATAAGATATCACTGCGTCGAAAATTACACATGGCGTGTAATGTGGCAAATGGTATCAGAAAAATACATGAACATGACATGATCCATCGAGATATTCGTCCAGATAATATTCTTGTCGCAGATGACTATACGGCTAAAATAGGAGATATGGGTATTGCTCGTGTGCTGAGTGAAGATTCAAGGCATACGATAGTTGGTCCAGAATCATTCATGCCACGCGAATTTTATTCAGGAATATATGACCAAAAATTGGACATATTTACATTTGGTTTAACAATGAACTATCTATTTTCCGAAACTATGCATGAATATCAACAGCGAGAAATCGTAATTAAAACGCGAAGTCCAATATTTTGGGATCTTATTAGTCGTTGTATTCACATTGACCCCAAACAGCGTCCAACATCTGCGGAAATAGTAAAAGCGCTAGAATTACATAATCAAAGTTTCGTTGAATTGATAAATAAGTATCCAATATACATGAAACTACCACTAAATGAGAAAGATGACATGTTTATCAAATTTTATGAGAAAACTCATTTACAAGCCACACCGACGCCAATTATTGACAGACACAATTCTTCACCAGATGTACGAATCAGAGCATCAGCAAACGTAAAAACCAGAGCCTCACGCAAACTTAAGAGTAAGGATTTTTGTAGAATACATTGATCTCTACATGTGTCAAACACATAATGTTTTTGAGGGAAAGTCTTCTTATTTGATGCGTCTTGCAGTTTCAAACTATACGATTTAGACAGAAACTAATGAGTTTTGCACTTGTTAACACTACATGTGGTACTAAATGAGTACTGCTGAAGTACGATCTTATGCAGATAAACGTAAGCATAGCACGTTATCAAGAATATAAAGTAAAACTCTATCTCTTTTCCGACTTCTTCAATGTTTTCTGCACGGTATTTGATAACCAGTTATCAGCATTTCGGACTCAACGCTAGTATCGTGCAGCCGAGTTTCAATAGTAAAAGATTAAACAACATCAACTCTGTGTAATTTTTGTTGTTGAACAAAAAGTATTTGATAAGAAAAACTTGTACTTATATATACACAAAAATTCTGAGAAATCAATATGTTGAGTGTAAACTTTCTAGTACAATCGTTAGTCTCAACCTCAGAACAGGCTTATGCTCACCAGATAAATTGTGTTCAGATTACGTTGAAAAAATAAAATATAAATATATTACACTTACCGTTTAAATAATGAGTTTGTGTATTTGTTCTGTTTTTATAATCAATGCAGCACGAGAGCTTGGAAAAGGCAGAACCATTCCAACGATACAAGAACTATTTCAACTACTCGGTTGAAAAGAAAAAAGAAATATTACCTGCGCTTTTATTTCAGATGACGGCAACTCAAAACCGTAACAAAAAATATCATTTCTGTGTAACGCGATGAGATCTACGCAATCGTGACAAAAAACCGGGGAAACATTTGTGTTTAAAACAAATTGATACGTTGGGTTTAATCTGTTAACCATTAAGAGCAAAGGATAAAATTGTACATCAAGTAGCTTTCAATGGTGACGAGAATTCAAAAACGGAGCAAAATGTTTTCCCTTTTTGTGCCATGATTCGCTCATTACATTACATAAAATAATACATAGAAAAGATAATTTTTGCTACTTTTCTGAGTAGCCAGCCGCTCAAATAAAAGTACAGGTGATACTTTTTTTTTCTTTTGAATTGAATAGTTGAAATAATTCTATATTTTCCAAGCTCTCATTTTACGTTGATGAAAAGAATAGAAAAAACGAACAAACTCATTGTTTAAACAGTAAGTGTAATATATTTATATTTTATTTTTTCAACGTAATCTGAACACAATTTATCTGGTGAGCATAAGCCTGTTCTGAGGTTGAGACTAACGATTGTACTAGAAAGTTTATACTCAACATATTGATTTCTGTATATCGACAAGTACAAATATGGTTCAGGAATGCCGATGCCACGAAATGTTCCATTCATAGCATCCTAATCTGTTTGACAGGATCACATCCGCCATACTCAGTTTATCCTCATTGTCTCAACACCCATTTTGGATATTCCATCATCTTACAATTGCATTCGTTCGCGAAGGTACCGCCTCAATATGAACCGTCCATGAAAAGTCAAATAAAAGAATATTCTTGAGTATTTTCATTTCTTTGCATTCTTTTAACGAGTTTCCATTATGAATTAAACATGGGAGTATCAAAATCCATATTTGATACCACCGTACACAGACGAGAAGGTGATGAATTCACACTTAACTGGATTAAGTTGAATACACCGCTTATCGTTTAATACACCTTTTTATCACAATGATACACAGCCCTCTGATAATGTTTGAATTGAGCGAAAGTTGAACTTGAATCAGAATTCGAAGAAGAATGCTACAAAAAGAGTATCATTTTCAATCATTTTTCTTCAAGCGCATATGGTCTGCTCCCGTGTGAAACAACTGTGGACATATCAGTGCTACTCAAAAGTGTTTTTGTACTCATTTTTGAACGAAGAAGTACTCATAGCATCTCACTTTTGACGTTGTTGATAATTTTTCGCACAACATAAGTCTGTTTTGAGAAAAAGTTAATATTCAAGATATTAATTTCTCAGAATTTTTGTATATAATCGTAGGGTATTTACCTCATCTTTACAAAATATTGTCGTTGAAATATTGTCGAAAAAATAAAATATAAATATATTACACTTACCTTTTAAATAATGAGTTTGTTTGTTTTTTCTATTCCTCTAATCAACCTAACATGCGAGCTTGGAGAAGCTATTTTGTTTGCTATTTATTTGATGACAAGATACCAACAAAAAAATACATTGAAAGGAAAAAACACGATGATAACTGTTTTGTTAGTACAAGAAATTTTTAAGAAAAACTTTTTTGGTATGAAGACTGTAACAAGGGCAATTTTAAAAGAGTTTCGATAGATGTTAAATTATGTATATGCTGATATTTCTTGTGGTTGTGAAGTAATAATGTGCAAATTTACTTGATGATGGATGATTACGTTCACTTGTTTGTGGTAAATAATTCGAATCTTCTTTCGATAACAACAACGTAAACAGACAATAATAGCAATCGCACAGAGACTCGCACTGAAAAAAATACATGGATGATAGATTTGAATAATAAATCATCTCATCGAACTTTTCAAGCGCTATAATTCAGCTAGATTTTTTTTATTTAAAATGAATTTTTATTTAAAACTTATGGAGATCTTGGAAGCTCTTACTATCTCGATATCTTTTTGAGTTATTTTAGATTATAATTGTGTCTGATTCTATTTTTCATGCATCTCAGTCAACTGAATTTATCGGTTGAAGATGCTAGTTGTTTATTATAATCTTATACAAAGGATAATAATGAAATAATTTGTATCAATGCACTGTATAAAACATACACGCGTAAAAGGTTCGGTCAACAGAAACGTAAACATATTTTACATGTTTCTAAAAGTGAATCATCGGTAGAAGATGATTTTTCATGATTTAAGAATTCCCTAAAAACGTCCTAGAAATCAAGATATAAGCTTTAGCTTCATAGACTGTTCAATTATACTGTCCTATATTTGTCCGAATGTCAGCTTCATAAGACCTGTACGAAAATGTGATAAAAAACAGTTTTCCTCAATTTACAATTTTTGGCACAAGCCACAACAAAATCTTGCCATAGACTATGACTACGAAAAAGGTAAAGCTTAAAAATACATCATTAGACACAGTTTTTCACGGTGATTACAATTCTGAACTCAAAAAACAAATGAAAGTCAAATCTTCGTGGTGAAAATTTAAATTTAATTTCCTGACCGAGATATTTTTTCCAAAAATTCTGAAAACAATACCATCGGATAGAGAATTAAATTCTCTACCAAAGGTCTCATTTGTTTTGACGTTTAGATGCCAAATTTTTTGTTTTATTTTCTAAGTTTTGGCGCTTGTTTTTTGAGCAGTTTTATGCCCATTTAATCTAACTTTGAAAATTCATTTTTGGCTGCATGGGATGAAGGGCAACTCAGACTATCTGTCTATGTGCAAATCAGAGCTTGTTTTAAAAGTAGTTCTGTGACAAAAAATATATACCCAACCATCTGTAAAAAAGAGCAGTAAAGGATGAAATTCCGTAAAGGTCACTTTTATTCGATTTCCTCTGCCAGGAAACTAATTCAAAATAGAAAAAGTCAGTAGTGATTCTGATCGCCCAAACTGTGAGCTTTAATTTAGTAGATTAAGCAATCATTTTAAAATTAATTTAAGGCTGAATAATTTACATTTTACTGAAATACGCCGAAAAATACTTCCACTTTTTGAAATTCCGTAACGGCCTCTATTTTGACTATGAGTTTTGATCCGCTCGTTCAATCAAGCTCAAATTATTTTTGGTAGTAGAACTCCCTAATATCCATCATTGGTATAAATTTCATTGATAAAAGTTGCTTCTTTGCGGAGATACGGGGTACAGAAGAACAAAAAAATGAAATTTTGTAACATTTGGCCAAGGCGCGGAATGATTTTTGTTTTCTAATAGCAAAAATTTCAAAAAAAGTTATTCATTAAAACGTTTCGAATTTATAGTTTTAAATTTTAATTTAATAAATATCGAAATGATTTAAAAAAAAGCGATCCTTTACGCTTATTCCATGTAGAAGGATATAGGCTACAGCCTTGCCACCAAAAGCTTTTCTTGAAACTTTCTTGTTATTACGTAATCGTTGACAAGGTTTTTAAAACATCAGTTTTATGCCTAAAATATAAAAGCACGTTTTCAAAATGCTTTACTTAAAAATCGATCCTGTTACAAAAATTTTTTAAAGCTTATTATAAACAGTTGATAAGTCTCTACAAAATCGAACTAAAATGGCGTTGTTCTCATGCTCACATAAAGTACAGGAACGTTTTTTATAAACGAGGCTGCCATGTATATTTTAATCACTTTTAATTAATAATTTTTTTCGGTAGGTCAGCAAAAAATCAACATTTCGTCCGAAAACTTTCACTGTAGATATAACTCGATGTCCTCTATAAGTTCAAAACTTTCGAGAATCACATATAAGAAGTGTAGATGCTCCTTGACAGAAAAACGTTTTGATCTGATTACATATTTTTTTATTTCAGATTTTTTTCTTCATACCTTTGTCCGGCGCAATTATTTTATGATTGATAACAATCATTCCTTAATAAAACTGTATCGCTGTTTCGCTCGAAGGAACTAACTAGAGGCAGCAATACCGTTCAAAGTTACACGTTGACGCAAGATCCGTTGAGTTTATTTTTATTTTTTCTGTAGCCCGTATTTTCAACTTAATTTCTAGTGTAATTACCGTTTTAAAGTATCAATTTGAGCTTTTAAAACGCAGTTGAAAAAAATTAAGAATGAATCGGCACAATGAGAAATAATCGGACTCTAAGTGAGCAAAGTACAGAAGAAAAAAAAGTTGACATCAGTAGCTACTATACGTTTTTACAAAGGTTAGTGATTTCATGATGGATAAAGGATTCACCGACCTTGCCACTTACCACTGTGATCAACAGATATTATGAAAACTTTTCTGCTTTAGATAAACGGGAATACTTAAAATATGATTTTAGTTCGCGGAAGCGGCGTATTGCAAGGATAAAATATAAAAATATAAACTCATTTTCTTATCTATTAAATGTAACCAATATCCAGCGTTTTCCGACATTCAGTTTAACTTCCTTTACTATTCTCAAAACTTATTAGTAACACCAAATGATATGTACCAAAATAGAAAAAAAAATTTTACAAAAAATATACAAAAATTACTCGACACTAACATACTCAAAACTTTGTTATAACCTCCGCTCCAAAATCTGACACTGGCAGAATTTGGTCTGCAGATATGGGTACAGAATACTCCGTTTTTATTGTAGCGTCATCAGCTATATTAGTCATTGGTCCTTGAAACCATTTCCGAGCATCAAGTAAATAGCCCAGTCCACTACCTAAAATAACTGCTCCAACTCCAACGCATGCATAGTTCATGTTCGTACTTGTCACTGGATATAAAGGTGGTAGAACGAATAAAACGACGATAAATGCAACCCAAATAACGGCAATAATATCGATGAGAGTTGACCATTTACCCAAATTGAACGGTCCTGGATGAAAATATTTTGGGAATAATAATTTCCAGAATATGGGCACTACATACGATATATAGAGGCAAATTGTGCTCAAACTTGTTACCGCACTGTATGCTGTTGTATTACGTAAATACGGTAAGGCGATAATGAATGCTATAAAACAGGATAACCATACGGCATTCAATGGACACATTACTCGCCGATTGATGCGATGCCAGTATCTTGATCCCGGCATAGCATGATCTCGACTAAATGCATAGATCATTCGAGAGTTGGCCGTCACAGATGACAGCCCACAAAACCAACATGCTACCAGTAGAATGACAATAAAAAACAGTCCCAATGGTGTACCAAAATTATCTAATAGAATTTGCGTTACGGGAAATTCGGTGATCGTATTTACCGTAGCACCATAATCTTTGATGCCCATACAAAGGGCAATCAGAAACAGCCAGCCAGTAACACCACTAACAGCAATAGCAAGTAGCATTCCATGTGATCCAGCTGTATCAGCCCGTTTCGTCTCTTCGGTCATATGAGCTGATGCATCGAAACCAGAAATCGTATACTGAGCTTGCAATAAGCCGATGAGTATGGCGTACGTATTTGACCAACCAGTTTGATTTACGAAATGTGTAAAGATGAATGTGCCTGGTTGTCGATATTTTGGTCCAATAAACAACGCTAGAGTGACAATAAGCGGTGCAAATACCTGCCACCATGTCGAGATATATGTGATATACCGTAAAGAACGGGGTCCTAATGAATTCGATACACCATGACTGAGTATAACAATCAAATGAATCAAGATAATAAGCCTCGGTTTCGGTAATATTTTATTATTTGACCCAACAGAAATGACGGAACCAATCAAGAGAGATAAGCCAAAGTCGATAGCCTAAAATATTTACATAGCGTAACCATCGTTAATGGAAAATTGAAGATAAAGAGATGATAATAGATCAAAAAATTTACTGTGAGAAGGAAATGATACTCACTGCAGTGACAGCAAATTGACCAATTAAATTGAACCATCCTGTAATCCAACTGGCAAATGGTTTATAACTCTCTGGTACAAGTATCGCTGTCCAAAAATATAAACCACCACTCGTCGGATTAGCAGAACATATTTCTGCCATAGCTGCTCCCACTATTAGTGTGAATATTGAGACGATCAACCAGCCCCACACCATCACAACGGGTCCACCTAAATAGACACAAGAGACTTCTAAGTGAAACTAGGTGAGATCAAATCAGTTCTAATATGACTGATATTCCAGTGAAAAAAGTTTGGTTTTAAAAATATTTCTAACACCAGTTCTATTAAAGTGTATGTTTTTTCTCTGATAAACAGAGTGCCATTGTAAAGCGTTCTACATTATGTTTAATTAAAGAGTGGAATAGGAGGGATACGTGTTTAAGAGAAAATTAGTTGTTAAGAATTCTTTACGGACAATTGAAATCACTCTGAGAGATAAACAAAAATTTTAGAGTAACCACTTATCAGTTTTGACTAGTTTAAGATTAATTCCTTCGCTTGATAATGACTACGGGCTATAAGTAACTAGAAAAAAATGGGTATTACGTTACAGCACATCCTTAATAATGATGAACAATGCCGATAATTATAAGCATTCCTTGAAGCTTAATCAGCAACACATTCAAAAAGAAATCAAAATGTAGGTATAGTTCTTTGATCTACTTTGGAAAAACACTCATTAAAAACCTATAGTGCTTTTTAATAAGATTTTGACGTTTCCTCTAGGGCGAAAAAAATTTGATTGATTACTTTTGTGTACTAGCAGTGGAGAAAGGTCAAAAATGTTGAAAATGAAGAAATTGTTTAGTAATATCAGAACATAACATAAGCGGCAAGTCAGCTAATCGGTATATTTTACCTGTAATCATTCCATATCCAAATAGTGACGTAATGCCCGAACTAATACTAATAATCGACAAGGAGACACCATAATTCGTAACTGTAGATAAGCTACGTTTCAATTCTTGTTTATAACCGAGTGCATGTAACCGTGCTTCGTCAGTACTTTTATCATACGTTTCATCATGGCCAAATAATTTCTTTAAAAGCATGATGCTCTTATAGATCAATATGATTGTAAGTAGAGCCAACTAGTATGTTATTCGACAAATCTAAACCAAATTTATTTTAGTTATGACTTGAAAACAATTTTGATTTCTTAAAGGATCGCTCTCGAATCACAGGTTCCGATTAGGATGAGGAGTCGAAGGATTTTTGCATATTCCACACTGTGACATTACTGTTAGATTTTTAAAATTTCTTGCTCTGCAAAAGCATGTAGCATGTCCGAAGACAAACAATTTTCAGCATATAGAGAACCGAGTTTATGTTATTACCTAAGATCATATATATTCATGTAGAAATATTTCTACTGAGTATGTATTTAGTCATACACAAAATGACCAACTTGCAATTATATAAATAAAATTTGAAGTTAATATTTTTTAAAAAAGTTTCCACTGGTCGTGGACATGTCATCTTTATAAATTGACAATGTATAGTCACAGTCAGTAAAGAAGAACAGAAAGAGAAAATGATGCTTTGTATATGAATGAATCTGAACAATGGAGTTCTATCGTAGAGCGTAAATTCGCTCTTGTGAAATTTCTTGATGTGGCATGCAGAATCTGTATGTGGGACATATGTGCATCTTGCCGTATGTGAGATAAAGAATTTACGGTCTACGATAGAACTCTATTCTTTTTAAAACGATTCATCTTTCAGTATAAAATGAGAATATTTCTGTTCTTCTAAAAAACAAATATATAAGATGTACTTTATAAATAATTCACGACAGCTAGTTCAACATGAGCTTATACTTTACCTGTTGCTTGTTTATGCTATTATGGTCATGTTAGTTGCACACTATTACAAGTAAATGCAAACGGCTCTACTATCTACATAGATCAATCACAAACATATTGTTATTATTTTTTCGGCTAAATGGTCTTTATCTTTCTTTAAAAATATTCTGGTCGTAATCACGACGTTGCACAGTATAATTTTTTTTTAAAATGTTAAATATTCAAGGTTGTTATATCGTCAAGTTGGTTCAATGATGAGATGGTTGTGTTGATGTGCAAGTCACAGCCGTTTTGCAGATAACGAGCCATAGCTAAGGATAACCATGCTAAGCGAGATGAGTGTGCTGACAAACACAGATTCACTTTGTATTTTTCGATAGTTATAGTTTTAGACTATTAGCTCTTTACCTCCGGCGGGGATTTTTTCGAACAGTCGAGAAGTACGACTTCTGATGTGGAGCTGTTAAGTGCTCAATATCGCCATTTCATAGTTAAAATAAAGTGAATTCGGCGGTACATTTAGCTAGCTTGAGCTAGCTAAATGTACCGCCTTACCTAAGCTGAGCTAGCTTATCGATTTTTTCTTTTGCTTGGGTGTAGACATTAGGGAAGAGTGACATAGAAATTACTGATTTTTTAATTTTACATTGTTTTTTAGTTTTATCACCGACATTTATACAGCATTTTCTCTCAACAAGCATTATATCACGTTTCCACTAGCATAGCATTATATATATATTAAAGATAATATAAGAAATAAAAATTTCAAAATAATTGTAGCTCCTCTTATTTTTGTTTATTGTTAAAAGTCTATTAAAATTAGAAAAATTAAAATATTAAAATATACAATTTTTCGATTTATACGGTTATTGACAAGCATTTTATTTTGTACAAAATATTATATTGCAGTAAAAACAAAATGAGTTAAACATATACATATTTCTTCCTTCTTTTTTACGGATGACAAAACTGAAATACAGAAAATTAATATTTTACTTGTTCCTTACATACCAAACGCGAAGGGAGGAGAAAAGAAAAAGAAATATTCTTATGTCAATTTTATTCTGCTGCCAACGTCGAGAGGACGGTGTATCACTGACTAAATATTTTCGCTTTAGTGATACATCTTGTTCACTTCGTTACTTTTGAAAAGACCGAGTAGCAGAACACACACTAGAAAAGAAGGAAGGAATATGTTACAGGCATTTGTCAAATTCAGGCAGATTTTAAGTTTATCTAGACTCTCTGATCAGAGATCTGTCTAAGAAAATTTAAAATCGAGATGCTTGCGTATGTTGATTTCAAGTCTGCCTAGACAAATATCTAATTTTAAAATCGATAACTCAAGAGGAATAAAAGATAGAGACCTGCGGTTGTCATCATTCGCTAGCCAAGATCTGAGGTTATGTTTTCACAAGCTAAAGCAAGTTGGTATAACCGCTGCGCCAAAGCAACACAATATTGTAAGGTAGTTCTGCTAAGGAAAATCATTTTTGGACCGCAAAACCACTTTCTGGTAGATTCCCCAAGAGTACTCTATATATATGGTGATTCCGAATATCGAGTTGTAAAAGCTAGAAACAGATGCTCATTAGTTAATCTAATTATGTCGTCAAGGTGACAGATGATTTCAGAAATTGGACTTGAGCAATGATTTTAATGGGCATAGAACAACTGAATGCACTAGCCAACCATTAGCTCGCTCTCAAAATCTGAATAAACTATGTAATTTTATCATGGTTAAATCAGACTGCATTACAATCTGTCTTCCGATTCAGATATGAGAACTCGAAGTCTTAATGCTGTGGCGCCCGGATACACACTGGTTATGATGATTCCGAATATCTATCTGTTTCTACCAAAAAACATTTTAAATAATGAAAAGTATCTAACGCAAAAATTTAGACTCCTTCGAACAGTAAAAAACTGGATGCGAGTCACTCATACAACATCTCATTATCAAACAGATACCAACTGCTTTTTTCTGAATTAGAGTGACCCTTCAAAGAGATCATATGCACTATTTTCTGAGCTTATTTCTATTCGCCGCTAGTAAAGTATAACTCATGAATGTGAAACAAGACTTTTAGATGAAACTACAAGAGGAATTCTTACACGACCGATTCCCGATCAGAAATTTTCTTTTCACATCTTTGTCTATTAAATTGTGTCTCGTTCTCAGCCGTGTAAAAATTCATCTTCTAGTTTCAAGATTCGTCTCATCATTGCAGCGATGCAGCATTCAATACCTTCTATTAGCCCATCTATTAGTCGTGTACGGACAGCTTAGAAACAGAAATAAACATCACTTGTATAAAAAAATGTCAATTACATTTTTCTCAGCTGCCTAAGAGGTACTGCTAAAATATGACATTTCATTTAAAGTCTGAGATGAGACCCAAGCGATACATTAGTTTGTAGAAAACAGATGCGGATAAGAAATCTATTCTTACCTTCTTCTATACCAAAATATTTTGCTAGAAAATGGTCAATTCGCATTTTTGTTGTCTGTTCATATTCAACCACATCTTTTTGATGATTCATTTTTTCCTTGAAATCAAATTTAAAGTGCACAGGGTATTCATAATCGACCGATGAGAACGACAAATCACCTGGAAAACAAATTGGTGTTATACAATGTATTACGAGGCAAAAATTGTATCGTACCTCGGTTACTCTTGCGAACAGATATTTCACGAGGCAGATACAAAACAAGGCATAAAGTAAAACTAGAACAAATTAAGAAAACAGTGTGCGTTACTTACAGCTCGCTTTTTACCATTACTTCTAATTGCTTCTGAATGTTGAAGTGTAGTGGCCGAACTCGATTCACTTGCACCTAGAGAAACGAAACAAAAGACAATATACTTAATGCAACACACAAACTTTGTTAACATACTGTAATCATTCCTTCCCCTTTTTCTCGACAACGGCTTCTTATTGATATTGTTTAATGAGACATATTCACATCCTGATGAGGTCGCTACATAGAGACACTGTTTTCTTGCGTTCTGTCTATACAATACATGCAATCATACGGCCAGCTTTCAAGCCGTTTGACGGCCAACACATAGCGCCGTCACCAGGATGTGAATATGGCTCATTGATCGTACACAACTTGAATTGTCTCGCGACTACTCTTGGTTTCAACTTTCCTTGTTGATTAAACATCTTGACTTTCAAATCATCTGGTATCTCATCATACAGAGAGAGTAATTCTGTCACACTTTTGGAAGTACATAATTCAAATGATCAAAGAGAATTTGTACTATCCATTTGGGAAAATTGTCTTCCATATACGATTTCAACTCACTGGTGATCATTGTCAAAGATACCTGTGCTTTTTGAGCATCCTTGACTAACGAATAGATCAGGAAGAGTTATTGATAACACTTCTAACGAACGAACCGATGAACAGATTGGAATTTCTTGATAATTTAACCATGAGATGATAACTTCAGTATTAATTGAAAGATGTCTGCCAATAGAAAAATGTGGAGCAGATTCAAAGTGGTTGCGGTCATGAGAAGCTAAAGCCACATTCACACGACACTTTTCAACTTAGTTTAATCCAAATCCTAAGTTCGAAATGACACCGTTCAGACGCTCCTGGGGATTGACCAATGTGAAAATACTGCAAATTACCTTCTCGAATAATTTGCGGGACACTAAATGAGCTACAAATGCGCTTCAAACTGCATATGTATATAAGTTATTTGACTATAACGCATGTGTAGAAGATGTAGCTAATCACTGATTGATCGATGTTTAATAGGTGGTCCTTAACCGAGTTCTATAAACTTGGTTAACTTAACCAAGTTGGCAAACTGCCAAACTAAGTTCTTAAACTAAGTTAATAAACTGAGTGCGGTCACATGGGTCAAGATTGGAAAGACTAGGATTAAACTAAGTTAAAATGTGTCGTGTGAACGTGGCTTAACACTCTAAAATCACTCGTGATTTTTTTTACAGTACAACAGATGGCTTTCGACCAATCAGATGCAGTCCATCTTTATTATCTGATATTTGTTTTGAATTTGCATTCAATTGTCCAATTATTGTATTGTCCAAATTCTCAAGAGAAAAGAATCGTTGTCGTCTTCTTCTTTGGTGTGGCTATTTTTACTGACTGACTGACTTTACTGGCTAGATTTGATTGGCGTAACCACGGTATAGACCAACCAAATTTGGTGGGCAGTAAAGTCACTCAGTCGGTCGGTTAGTAAAAATAGGGATGTTTTCCGCTAGCCGTCAAAGATAGCCGTCAGGAGCCACTTTCTACATGAAAGTAACGGACAATGATAAAAAATCAATGTAATGTGTTTGAAGTGTTATTCGATTTTGAATAATTTTTCTTTATTTAAAATCTGATCGTATCATCGACAAATAATTTTGGGCATCCATTTTGTCTGATGTTATTTTACGTTTATAATTTAGCTCTTTATGTAATAAATTATAATCCAAACATATACGGAATGCTCGCTTTATTTGTGTATATATTGCAGCTTTTTTTATACGCCTTCGGAACAGAGATAGAGACATCCGGTTTTTGCCATCGAAATTAGATTGATATTTCCGAAAGTTGCCATAGAAGTATTTTCGTTTGCTTTCATGATAGATAGCCCAAGTAATCTGCGTCAAAAAACATTTAAAAAGAAAATGAAAACCTATATTCATAACAGACGATCACTATCAATTATGCAATATGAAAGCCAAATAGAAGACTATGATCTTTTATTTGGGGTAAAAATCAGTATTGACAAGGTACTAATGACAGGAGAAACACGATTGGCAAGAAATTTGTTACAGTGCGTTTTAAGAAATTGGTATTCTGGTCCGATCACCATGGAAAATTTATTTGATGATTTAGAAAAAAATGCAATAGCTTCTGAAGCTATTGAAAGAGGTTCCTAGTATATCTGATTATGATTAAGATTATTCATCATGAAGTACTCTTCTTTTATAAGTGACATAATACAAGTTGGCCAGTAGGAATGTTCGGTTCTTGGTTCTCATGAAGAACCGGAACCGCGGTTCGGTTCCTCATGAGGAACGGAAACCGTTGTTCTCTTGTTTCCGGTTCTTCATCAAGAATCGGAGCCGCGCTCTGACAATGGAACCAGAATCGCAGTTTCTTAGACGATTCCTGCTTTTCGGAACCGACACCTTTTGACTTGCCTTTTTATAACAAAATGAAAACACACTATTGACAAAACTACAAAAAGATATATTTGCCTGTCATCATTTAAAAGAATCCTTTCGTTTACTATAAAATGAATTCTGTTTCGTTGAATTGTTTCTTCTCGGAAAATTATTTTCCGGTTCTAAGCTGGGAATTTCAACCAGTTTAACTGTACTGATCACAATTACGCTCAATCAAGGAAAACTTAATGGAAATTGATAGAATTACTTAATGTTAGTGAATTCCAAGATATCTGTACATCACCAGATGTATCACAGTTACATAAAATGATCGTACTATGAGGAAAATATTACAAAAAATGTATAGATGGTGAGGAATTTTCTCAGATTATCTTATGGATGCCTATCACGCAACGATACGCGCTACCATATAGTAGAAAATGTCAAACGCCAACAGCTAGATAAAAGCAGGTGATGATGTTGGCCTTTTCATAGAAGACTACAACCAGTGTAATCCATAAGTATTGAACGCCAAATAAAAGACCTAGTATGATATATTGAAAGCACAAGAAAAATTATGATATTTCATCAGTAAAACTCCGATAAACAGGAAGATTTACGCTGATGATGAGTTCAAGTTCAAGTTCAATTTATTTAGCACATGCAAGGACAATCACAAAGAACATATATGTTCTTTCATATCGAGACGAAACACGGGAAAATTAATCTCCTCATTCATCGGGATAAAAATTTAATCGCGATACTTTTAGCTTCTTGTCGAGATGACCCTTTTATCACGATAATACTCGATAAAAATCTATTGGAGTTTATCGCGATACTTTTGCTTTTGGAGATAAAGATCACACATACAACGATAGTACTTTTATCAAGATAAAGTTCGATAAATATTAATCGCGGTTTATTGACATACTGATATTTACAACGCTAAATGACTTGTATACTGCGATAGTCTTGCCTACTGTGTTTTATCGAGAGACTGCGATAAACTACACTCACCTTTATATCGCGACAGAGTTGCTCACTATCGCGATATTTCAGCACATTTAGCATAATATCTCGATATATCGCAAGTTTTCAACAAAAAATTACCCTCATGGGTAGTACACAATTTGACAGAAAGATATATCAATCTTCGACGAGTACCAATAGCTCAATGGTACGTGTCTCGCTCTCTATTCTTTAGGTCTCATGTTTGAATCTGCCAGTCATCGTCATTTCGTAAGTAATAATTGTTCTGCTACTTCTAGGGAGAAGGATAGAGATATCTTGAAGGAAATGAACTATATACATAGCTACATCGATAGTGACACATAACGCTCTTTTTTTCGGAAGTTTTGATAAACGTGTTTAAACGCTTCAAATGTTTCATTTCTAGGCCGTTTTTAAGCGTTTAATGAACAAAACACATTTGAACGTTACTTGCCAGGTAAATGCGTTCGAACGCGTTGGTATAGAAGCGAAACAAAAGGCGTTTGAACGGTGCAAATGTTTTATTTTTAAGCCGTTTAAACGCGTTTGGATTGCGTTTATAAACGCCGTTCATAAACGCGTTTTTTAGAGTCGAAATTGTTACAATTTATTTATTTTATATGTATAATAATTTATATATTTTATTGTAACAATAACAACACAACACTTATTCATTTTTTTTTTCAATTGTACAGTGTACAATTGAAAAAAGAGAATAAGTGTAGTCGGATTTGTATAAAGATAAAGTTCAGCTCTGTTTTCTTACAAGCAGGTACCTTTATAGGTCACATCGTTTTAAACAAACAGGTCACAGATGAGTAGTAATCAACGAGATTGTTGGTGGTAGGAAAGATTTTTCTGTACTTCGAATGGATTTCTCTATATTGACGTGGAACCTTGAAAGGAGCGCGAGTTTCTTATGAGTGACAGACACTCCGTTCTCATTAGAGACGTGCAGGGCTTAGAATTTGAAGGATAAGACCACAACTTGACAAAAAATCAAAATGCACGATAGAGCAGTCTGATTTTACCCTCTTATAGGATAGACGACGGCTTGTTCTTAGGGTGAGCGTAGACTTTACAAATCGAATACCTGCACATCTCTAATGCTCAGCCGAAGAAGAAAAACAGACTGTAAACGACACACCACGCAAATGATCTTATTGTTTCAAGAAAATAGTTTAAGTTACTTGCCATCCTCTTCACCTCTGTTTGTCAAGATTCAGTCAACTAGAAACCCAGTTATTATTTTCTGAGTAGATTTAGAGACTACAGAAACAAATCGGTAAGAAATCGCTAATTTTCATTTGTCTGCACATTAAAAGTAACGTCTCTCTCGTATTTCTCATGTTTTTGTTTTTTAAACTTTGTTTCGGTTTTTGGGTTTTAGAGAGAAGCAGGTGGAGAACTTGTAAATGATATTGCATTTAACGCGAGTCAAGATTTAATTGGACAATCAACTGGTTTATGTGGCATAAAAGATCAATCGTGTATACTCGAATCTGTTGTTCCAAAAGGAAAACGATCAACAACGAATAATTTTGCATCGAAAATATGTAACGTATTCATGACGGAAGCACTACAACAAGCATCATCATTAAATGCAAAACCAAGTGAAGAAGCAAAAACTATTGCTTTAACGGCTTGTATTAGTGATGTTACTGTATCGAATGATCTATCGGTATGTGTTAAACGATGAGTTTATTTCTTTTGTTTATATCAGGAAGTTACTCATCATATTCTTTCTGTTTGACTCCCAACCTGTATAATGTAATCGCTTTGTTTTTCTGAAAATGTTTTTGAAAATGTCTGGCTTCTCGGACGAAAGATGAAACATCTCTAGTTTTCTCCAAAAAAGTGCAAATCAAGGCAAAGACGTTCTAGAAGTACTGAGCTATGAAAAGAAAGTTTTTATATACTCGACTCCGGTCTCGGTTTCATAATAACGTCTACGAGTTTTCCTAGCACTCAAGAATGAGTTTTATGACAAAATGACGTTGGTTACAGAAGTAAAAACTTTTCTAAAAGCCTCAAGCGACTTTTTTCGTAATTTTCAATGTTTCTTTTGACACTTTATTTTCGAAATGTTTTCTTAAAGCTTAGTCTCGGTCTCACACACTTCTAAAAAATGTCCTAAGCTCTGATATACTTAGCTTTGGAGTTATGAGTCACACGAAATTCAAAAATGGTTTTCAGCTGTATTTTTGTGCATTCTTCATTTTAGTATGGAATTAGTTTAGTCATATCTGTTATCAATGATGCAATTAATAAATTAAAGCTACCCTCCAGTCAACGTAAAGATTATAGATCTAAAACTGCACAAAAAAATTAAAGATAGTTCTTGTAACGCACGTACAAACGTTGCTGCAATGTTATATCAAAGTGGAGAAAAGTGCCCATTAACCCCCGATTTCTAATAGACAGTAAAAAATTTTTTTTTTTGTACGGAAAAAGACACCATTCATACTCGTACTAATATTTTTTTCTCTTATTAATGACGAAATTTTTTGTGTCTATTTTCTTTAAATATTTTAAATGTCAATTATTTTTAGTCCATATATGAGCGCACAAGAAATTTAATTTTTTTTTTTTTCGCTAAGAAAAGATCGCGTCAAATTAGTGGTGTGTTATAAAAATGGAAGATGCAACACTAGTAAGGGATAAAACTGTTGATCACTTCTAGTACTAAGCGTATAGATAGGGATATTTTATGGTACATGGAATATAAATATGCTTGTTTTCCAGTCAAGAAGAGGCTATCAAGATTCATCGTTGTACAATAAATTAAAATAAAATGAGTAACAGGGGGTAACGTATAAAAACGTTGGATTGACGATGAAGAAGTTTGACTCGAGAGGGAGACAGTGATGGACGTAGTGCTCTCATGTTGAATGAGAATATGTAAAGTTTTACCAGCGTTTTCATATTTCACGAAGACTAATGAGGAACTCTTCTAAATAAATCATGCATACATTCGATAAAGAATGCTAATGATGAGAGTTAACAATGCTATTAAACATAATGTGAGATATGCAAGTTCTAACGGCAAATATTTACTAAGAATATTCACTTCCGAAATGAATATTAACTGCATGGTAGGGCAGTAGTACTTAACGTTCGCTATTTCAAACATGAATCGGATAGCGCAGATAAAATCCGATACTTACTTGCTGATTGTAATGAAGAGAAAGTGGAAGTCGAAGGATGACGTGGTAAATGTGTGAAGCTGCCGAATGTCGGTCCATATTGCTTGTTATGAAATACTGCGTAATGTTTGTATTCGGCGTCAATAGTGAATTTTGTGATTGGAAGTTGGTGTGGGTTGGTGAGTGTAAAAAGAAATGCTTGTGAGTCTTGTTTGCAGCCACCCTGTGAACTCCAAGATACGGTAGTATATGCGCCAAAGAGATAACCGCCTGCCTTAGATTGAATAACTGTGACCGTTGGACCTTTTCCATCGCACTGACGATGGAAATCTTGGGCGGCAAAGCCATCTCGTGTGCCTTGGTAAATCAAGGTCCAGCGTTGATTTTCTCGACCAGAAAATTCATTGAGTTTTAGCTGATGCTGTTTGTCATTCAATAGTACTCCACCTATGAATAGCGGTT
>CAJNOQ010002325.1:0-24920 GCA_905250885.1 Didymodactylos carnosus | reverse complement strand
ATTTGGAAGGATAGGAACTCTGATAATACATCAAGAGAGAGATAGTTAGTGCAAAATCGTGGGCGACTTTCATTTGCATTCCCTAAACATCGGAACGTGCCATACTCTCGGAATTTTAGCTGTCTTCCTGAGCTGTTCGCCAATGAATGTAAACTTTGGTTCATCTGTACCATCTCTGACACTCATATTTGCTTTCATATGTAAGTCAAGAATAACTGGATTGCTTTTAAAATGGCATGCACAATGTAGTGGAATTGCTCCTCGATTGTCTGTAATCTAAAAAGAACAGCATAGATGTATTAACTTGTCTTGATCACATTCTATAATGTTGACATACATCACATTTTGCATTTTTTTGCAGTAGTAATTGGACATTATAAACATTGGATGCCATCACAGCATGATGTAACGGTGTTCGACCTTGAGCATCGATTTTCAGTCCATTTTCATCGCCCTTAGCTAGCAGATAACTCAGCACAGAATGTTGACCCTTAAAAAACAATGGGTTCATGAAAAATTAAGTCAGAGTTACAGTTACATAATAAACTTGACAGTGAATAACAGTGCCTGCTTTCTTCACTAGATGTTTCTCTCAAAAACGATCGGATGAAACAGTAGAAAGGCTGGTGACTTCTTTTCTGTCGCGCAATTCACACAAGCGTGCTCGATTAGATGTAAAACCTAATACATCTTGTTGCTGCGCATTCTGGTGAGAGTGTTTTTCTGCTTCTTACTCTGCAGAAATCATAACTTTTTTCCTAACATCGCTTTTGTCTCGCAATAGCAACTGGCTTTAGACAAAAGAAAAATTATAAGAGAAACTAGCCCATGCAGAAAGTTTATATCTGTACAAGATCTATCAAGTTTCTTGATCTCAAAGAACGTTCAACAATTCTTGTCAAGATCTTGTCAAGTCATTTTGGAGGAATTTGCCTGCAAAAATCTGAATCAAGATCTTGACAAGATATGAAAACTTTTCTGTAATTAAGAAAATCTTTGCTAAGAAAAAAAGTTATCAATTATTTTGATTACGACATGACTCAGAGGTTCGACAAAATTGTAAATATGCCAACTTTGCATTTATTTATAGTTATTGTAGTACTACAGTGTAGAGGACTTCTGCTACAATTCTGTTGGTCAGTTTTAACGATGATCACAAATACCGGATTTAAAATTGAAGAAGCGTTACGTTTTCACTGGAAAACCAAGTTTTACTGTTATATCGTAGAAGCTGACCAAAAAAACAGAAAATAGTGTGTCGCTTCTGAAAATACAAAATGCTATCAGAAATAGACGAAAATCAATGTGTTTCAAAGTTCTCTCTAGAAACATCATTTTTATTCAAAATAAACACAAAATCCATAATAGCCATAAAATTTTCGTTAATAAACTACTAATATGCATCAAAATTTCTTTCATTGTTGTTCTGATAAAGCACAAGAAGCGATCACAAAAGAACTTTCTGTACAGTTATGTGCATGACTCATCCACCAGTAGTGAGGGGCAGCGATGTGCACGGGTATCATTTTTCGTACTCGTACCCCACCCGAAACTTGTTTTTCACCCGTACCCGAACCGACAACTTTGTACTCGTACCCGACTTATGCCCAAAAATGTTCTCCTTTTTGTTTTCCGTTTTTGTTTTTTTTGAAGATGTCAAATTAACGTTACGTTCTCAAGTAATTCTTTTTTAAACCTTCATGTACTTTAGCTAAGCTCTTGTTTTTTCACTAAGACTTTGTGGGTTTTCGGATAAATTAAAAAAGAATAGAACCCGTACCCGTACGCAACCTTTCGGATCGGGTACTGGTGCGGGTCGGGTTGCACATCTCTAGTCAGTGGTAGAAGAAACGAGTTTCTTGATTGATCGGAACAGATAATGTATTGTTGCGAAACACATTTAATGAGTTGTTACTGATAAAATATAAGACAAACCCTAGGTAATCCTGTATAGAAGTTCACAGCATTTGACAGGTTTCCTAGTGTAAGCTAATGTAGAATTCAGATGATAGAATCATTTAAGAAGTACCACACTATCCTAATGGAAATCACATCAGTTCCTATGATAAGATTACGTAGGATTTCATAGGATCCTAAAACGATTTTCTGTGTTTCGTAGGATCCCATATGATGTTGGGTTACTCGTTCAGTGTCCACACAGGTAGACGCTTCAATTGGCGTAAATAAAAGTCATATGATAACTTATCTTATCAATTCTTCTAAACTAATTGTGTAATCTGTCTTGCCGAATTCTTATAGGAAGCGTATAAGATTCTTGTATTCATTCATATGTTAATTTATCGAAATCTTACGCATTTTCATCGACTGCCTTATATAAGACCCTTATAGACTTCCAATTGCGGCTTCCAAGGAAATCGGATCTCCAGAAAACCTTTCAAAAATCAACTTTTGTATAATTGATTCAGATAGATGGCAAATGAACTTCGTGCAAAATGAGACCGTGTTCAGCCTGCAAAGCCTCTTGTACATTGTTTGTGGTCTAGTTCAGACATACCTTTTATTTAGTTTTCTTTTAGTCAAATTATTGAGTAATAAAATATTAAAAACTCTAATATAAACTTAAGTGAGGTTAAATTGAGCGAAGTTGTACAGCGCTTACGCCCCCCCACAATAGAAGACCAGTCTATTTTGCCCGCAAGTTGAGTTCCAAAGGGTGGTCTTCTATTGCGGTCAAATTTTGTCGCCTGCTAGTAGTCCAACTGTAACCCCTCACATACTTGAAGTTCATGCCCTATTAGAAGAACATTTTGGCGAAATTGTTTTGAAAACTACCCTATAGGGCATTTTCTGAGTTTTTTCGTGGACATAATAGAAGACCATAGTCTTCTATTTGGCTTCTAAGTCATATACTCGGCAGTAGTCTTCTAATAGGGGATGGTCTTCTGTTATGGAAAGAGGTTTATTCCACTTTTCTACTTTTAAGTATTTAGCTGAGGGGTGTCATAATCCCGATACGGTGCGTATTCGGATTTTTGATGTAGTGTGAAAACGTAAGGAATGTGTGAGGATCCTGAGGAATATGAGGAATGCGAGGAATATGAGGAATGTGAGGAATATGAGGAATATGAAGAATGTGAGGATCCTGAGGAATGTGAGGAATATGAGGATTATGAGGAATATGAGGAATATGAAGAATGTGAGGATCCTGAGGAATGTGAGGAATGTAAGGAATGTAAAGATCCTGAGGAATGTGAGGAATGGGAGGAATATGATGAATGTGACGAATATGAAGAATGTCAGGATCCTGAGGAGTCTGAGGATCCTGAGGAATATGAGGAATGTGACGAATGTAAGGATCCTGAGGAATATGATGAATGTGAGGAATATGATGAATATGAAGAATGTCAGGATCCTGAGGAGTCTGAGGATCCTGAGGAATGTGAGGAATGTGAGGAATGGAAGGATCCTGAGGAATATGAAGAATGTGATGATCCTGAGGAATGTGAGGAATGTAAGGATCCTGAGGAATATGAAGAATGTGAGGATCCTGAGGAATGTGAGGAATGTGAGGAATATGAGGAATGTGAGGAATGTAAGGATCCTGAGGAATGTGAGGATCCTGAGGAATATGAGGAATGTGACGAATGTAAGGATCCTGAGGAATGTGAGGAATATGAAGAATGTGAGGATCCTGAGGAGTCTGAGGATCCTGAGGAATGTGAGGAATATGAAGAATGTGAGGATCCTGAGGAATGTGAGGAATGTGAGGAATATGAGGAATATGAGGAATATGAAGAATGTGAGGATCCTGAGGAATGTGAGGAATGTGAGGAATATGAAGAATGTGAGGATCCTGAGGAGTCTGAGGATCCTGAGGAATATGAAGAATGTGAGGATCCTGAGGAATTTGAGGATCCTGTGGAGTGTGAGGCTCCTGAGGAATGTGAGGAATGTGAGGAATATGAAGAATGTGAGGATCCTGAGGAATGTGAGCAATATGAGGAATGTGAGGATCCTGGCAAATGGAGGAATGTCAGGATCCTGGGAAATGTGAGGATCCTGAGGAATGTGTGGATCCTGACAAATGTGAGGATCCTGAGGAGTGTGAGGAATGTCAGTATCCTGGGAAATGCGAGGATGCTGAGGAGTGTGAGGATCCTGAGGAGTGTGAGGAATGTCAGTATCCTGGGAAATGCGAGGATGCTGAGGAGTGTGAGGAATGTCAGTATCCTGGGAAATGCGAGGATGCTGAGGAGTGTGAGGATCCTGAGGAATGTGAGGATCCTGAGGAATGTGTGGATCCTGACAAATGTGAGGATCCTGAGGAGTGTGAGGAATGTCAGGATCCTGGGAAATGCGAGGATGCTGAGGAGTGTGAGGATCCTGAGGAATGTTAGGATTCTGACAAATGTGAAAATTCGGAGGAGTATGATGAATGTGAGGAATGTGAGTATCCTGTGGAGTGTGAGGATCCTGAGGAATGTGATGATCCTGAGGAGTATGAGGAGTTGTTTGCTTCGTCACTCACTCTCACTGCCCGCACGGCCCTCCCCCTGCCGACTCAGTTGAATTCAAAGGGGGCTCGATGAGTTTCGATATATGGTTGAAAATCCAAGTACCCCCAGAATCCTGAAAATCCTAAATGGACCGGTTTACTTCAACATTCGGGCAATTCGGAATTTTTAATTTGTGATGATTCGTGATTTCTGTACGCAGTACGTAATTCTGACGGAATCAGAACCGCTCAGATGTTCAATGATGCTCAGTATTGAACATGGGGCATACCTGAGGGTGTCTACATGAGACGCTACTGGTTCAGTTATTTTCTGAGGAAATTGAGTCTGAGGATCCTGAGGAATGTGAGAAATGTGAGGAATATGAAGAATGTGAGGAATGTAAGGATCCTGAGGAATATGAGGAATGTAAGGATCCTGAGGAATGTGAGGAATATGAGGAATGTGAGGAATGTAAGGATCCTGAGGAATGTGAGGAATATGAGGAATGTGAGGAATTTGAGGATCCTGTGGAGTGTGAGGATCCTGAGGAATGTGAGGAATATGAGGAATGTGAGGAATATGAGGAATGTGAGGATCCTGGCAAATGGAGGAATGTCAGGATCCTGGGAAATGTGAGGATCCTGACGAATGTGAGGATCCTGAGGAATGTGTGTGGCAGCGATGTGCACGGGTATCATTTTTCTTCTTCTTGAAAGATTAATATTGTTTGTTAGTATATTCGAACAGCTTTTGAATGATATAGAAATCAGATGTCACTTTGAATTAGTTTAGGAGATTGACCGAGTATGGTGTCAGGTACAAGGTGACCACCATGCATGGCCTTGATCTCCTGATCTAGGTAATGCAACCAATAATGTTAGTAACCAAAATGTTCGCCTTGTCTCGTTCTACAAACCTATGAATATAGTTTGTTCACTTCGGTTCAAAAAGGTCTATAGCCCAAAATAGCTTCTTATGCGGACTTGTCCTTTCTGACAGCGTCATCGTGATCAGTAGCCCCGATAACCTATTTATACATGCCTTTCAAAATTTTCAAAAATGATTCTTACGTTGAAGGCGTAAATCACTGTTCTGCTGGACGACAACGACAATGTAAACGGCGATATACGCCTTCAGCCTAAGAATCATTTTTGAAAATTTTGAAAGGCATGTATAAATAGGTTATCAGGGCTGCTGATCACGATGACGCTGTCAGAAATTTCAAAACCCGCTGGATCTTGCAAGAAAGCGATTTAGTCCAGTTTCCATCCTGTAACCGGTATATGAACGTTTAGTCCCCATTTGTTTACTTGTTTAACTTTCTTAACTATCCAGAAATGCTAAAAATGCTGAAAAACGTGAGAGGAAATAATTTCATCACAGTACTGGATCATTCAGTAGATTTTCACAACGTTCGGTATCTTGAGCATGGGCGCATACGATAGTGAAATTTTCGTTTTTTGCGGTTAATGATCGAGTACTGATGATAGATATGAGTATCTCAGGGCAAACAATACGACGGAATAGTTGTCCGATTGGTTTGAGTACATTCAAGAGCAAGAAAGCGATTTAGTCCAGTTTCCATCCTGTAACCGGTATATGAACGTTTAGTCCCCATTTGTTTACTTGTTTAACTTTCTTAACTATCCAGAAATGCTAAAAATGCTGAAAAACGTGAGAGGAAATAATTTCTTGAAATAATAGGATCTTGCCGAAAACCTCCAGAAACCCCTGGAAAACCCTGGCCCGCACCTTTTTCTCAGTTTTTTGTTTCGCCAGTGAAAAGCCCTTGAAAAGTTACGTATACTGACAAAGTTTCGAATTGGTTCAAGGTTTCCTTCTGGATCGTCTAAGAGGAGAACTGGTCTCCAACCAAAAGTGCCAAAAACCAGGTAGTAATGTGAAGATTTTGAGCGAACAAAATTTTCCCACGCTTTCTAATGTTGATATTCGTGATCAGCATGGTCGACTTCATATTACCAGACGTGTTCGGAGGAAAACGAAAAATAAAAGTTTCTGAAAATCCCTGAGGGGGACCCCAGACCTCGAAAACCCGACCGAGAGATTTCCCGGAAAACAGTATCGGGAAATGTTCAGGGGTATGCCCTGACCATATTTCGATGCAAAAAAGCCGAAAATGTTTTGGGCCAGGAAACGGCCTTAATGGCCCACGTCCTTTAGATAGAACACGTTTCGATGCAGTTTGACAAGCTCTTTCGAATGAGACATTGCTCGAGCAAAACGCATAAAAGATGGCGGAGTAAAACGCAGAATATCCATAGTCACAGGGTTTCCGGGTTCTCCCGATCTGCTCACTTTGAAAAGGGCCTACCTCGGTCAAAATAAGTCGAAAACGGCTCAAAATGTTTTCATAACCTCACTTTTGCATGCAGATTCCTTAATGGCCCACGTCGTTAAGTGGATGAGGTTGAGCGAGAGGAGGCGACATCGCAGCCGAAGAAGAGCGATCGCTGCTGCTGTCGACCGTGGGAATGATGAAGGCCGAGGTTCGGGTTCAGCTGGTCGTTCAGACGACGACGAAGCAGTATTCGAATGCACTGAAAGAGAACGGACAAGAGTTGAAGTGATTTTCTTCTTCTCCAACTGAATAATTTCTCTCCAAACTACTGAGTTTTTTAGATGTAACAGCAAATTCGCTAATGTCGAATAAAAAAGGAGCGAACAAAATAGCGAGTTGAAAATCCGGAAATGTGGAAAATGGGCACAAAAATTTCTGGCTATCACTGAGAAAACCTCGAAAACTTTTTCGTTCTTGATTTTTCGCAATCCATTCACACGCGTAAGAATGTATAATGTCGTGAGACTTTATACATTCTCAAGAGGCTACCTTTTGTTTTCACGTCATCTTCGAAAAGAGCAGCTGAATTTTTCAGTAAACTCTCAAGATGCGCAGTAAAAAATGTGGAACACGAAATCTAGTTCCAAATGGTTCTCACGTCAAAATTCCACATAAAAATTGCGATTATGAAACAAACATCTATTTTGGTCACCCAAAAATTATTCTCGCCGAAAAAACTCCTGCCGGAAACACCTTTCCATCAAAAGTTTTTCCGCCAAAAAACTTCTTTCGGGGAAAATGTTTTTCATCGAAAAACTTTTTCGAGGAAGAAGTTGAACATCTTTCGACAACGAATTCGCTCAAATTCTTCTCTAGTTTTCACGGCAAAAACATTTGGATTTTCAAGAATTAAAACAAAAATTCATTGCGCAAAAAGCAGCAACGAAGAAGAAGAAGAAACTCATCTTGGTCAGGAGGAAGTGTGAACGGTGAGTGGCCCGACGTCGACGAGGGACCGGAGAAGGCCGATGCTCGCAGCTCGTCGACGGTTCGATTGATTTCTCTCTCCTCCTCGGACGTCCATGACGTGTTCGAAGCCACTGAAAAGAGAATGAAGCGAAATTAGTTCTACCTCGTTTTTCCTTTTTTTTCGGATTCCTTCTCGCATTAAAATTCGAAATAAAAGTTTCGAAGCAAAAACAGAGAGGTGAAAAAATCCGGAAAGATAAAGCAAAGGCGAGGAAAGGACGGGTGTTAAAAATCTGAGTTGAAAAACGAAGACGGAATCACCTTTAGAAATGACAGAATAGCTCTCAAAATCCGAAACAAAAGAATTCTGGAAACAAAAATCCGGTATTGTTTTTACTTGGGGTAGAATACAGTCATTTTTTGCGCAAAATACACTTAAGTTACCGTAAACTAAGGTACAAAACACGCATTTTTTGCAAAAAAGAGTGCTTATATGTATTTTTGACGTGAAGTACGACCGTTTTCAATCGAAAAACCACCGAATTTACTCGAAAACATGTGTAAAACACGCACTTTCGCACGAACATTTGTATTATTCTTTTTTTGGGGACGGTTTTGCTGTTTTTAATGCCATAAACTACTGAAAAAAACTAACATTCACTGGTTTTTCTATTGAAAACGGTCGTACTTCACGTCAAAAATATATATAAGCACTCTTTTTGGCAAAAAAATGTGCGTTTTTTACCTTAGTTTACGGTAACTTCAGTGTATGTTGCACAAAAAGTGACTGTACTCTACCTCAGGTAGAAAAAAATCCGTTTTTTTTCCGGATTTCTGTTTTCCGGATTTTTTCCCGGATCTTTTTGTTCCCAATTTTATTATTCTGGCTTTTGAGACGTATTCTGGAAAAACTACTGAAATTACTCCCAAATGGAGATCAAAATATCACTTTTTAACGAATTATTTTGAAAGAGAAGTTTATTGCTTCCACAATTCAAGGATTTTTCGTCTATAAATATGGATGCACTCCACTCCACCGCAAGTAACACGTATTCTGGGTTTTCTCTCATCCACTTCTAGGCTTTGATCAAGCAGTAAGAAAAGTTCCGTAGTTACAAATCTTTGAGTATATAAAAAGACTTTCGCTGACCTGTCGTTGTTCCGAGAAGATCGTTCTGATTGTCGTCGCCGAGCGAGCTGAGATGGTCGTGTTCGAGTTCTTCTGAAGCGATATAAGGACAGAGAGACACGAACGGTCGCGTGTAGAAGATATCTGACTTTCTAAGTCAGCATAAAAGAAGAAAAGTCTCAAGCTAAACGCACTGAGAAAAAAAGAAGAGAATGTACCTTTTTTCGGCTCAATCTTTTTTTCTCAGTACTCTCCAGGACGTGGTGTGCGAGCGAGGTTGTACGTGAGAATACTATCGTTCATTCAAAACCGAAGGTTTTTTACCCGGAACTAACTACACTCCCAAAGCAGACTTTCTACCACCACGGTAAAAAGAACACGTGCATGAGTAGTCCAACAAATTCTCAGCTTGAGATGATGTTGGAATGACAGAGCTGCCGCGAAGCAGACAAATTACGAGAAAGATTGTGACATTAGTACGGTCAGGAGAAGACCTCTGACATTGCAAGTGGACAGGTAAAGAAGAGAAAGAAACAACGAAAGTGAATGAACGAAAAAAAGAAAGTAGAAATTGAGAACAATAGGTTTGCACGCCTTAGTTACGAGAAGAACAAAGAAGGATTCTGCTGGAGGATCTTCGTTTCTGATCTCCCGGACGAGTCTGACCACCTAGAGAGAAAAAACCGCTGGGAACTATGCGGCCCTGGGGACGACGAACATGCTGGTGAAAACCGAATCTCGATCCGTGCCTTAGTTCAGGAGGAGATGCGAATAAAAAATGAGCGTCACCGGATAAATAAGAAAAAGAAGAAATTGAACTATTTCCTTGCGCAACGGGCAAGGCAAAAACAAGAAGTCGCTCCGCCGACTTAAAAAAATGTAAATCAGATCAGAAACAGAACAAGTCATGTCTACTTCTTATTACGATTTATTCCGGTATCATTTATTTCTTCCTCTTCTTCCAAGGCACAATGGAACCTGTGTCGAAGTAAACAACAACACATCCTTCCACTGCCTGTGCACCACCAAGTACCAGGGCATTCACTGTGAACTCGCCGTGGACCACTGCGTGAACGTCACCTGCGAGAACCGGGGCGTGTGCCGCTCAACACTCACTTCCTGGTATTGTCAGTGCCTAGATCCCACTCTCTACCACGGCGTTCTCTGTCAGTACAAGAGCCAGAAGCTCATCATCCTGCTGTTCATGTCAAATTCGTTCTCCACCGTGGCCATTGGGGCACTCATTACCTTCTGCACATTCGTCCTGACCATGGACATTCTGAAGTACTGCTTCAAGATTGACCCGGTGGACAGGGATCGACATTGGTGGAGACGGGAACAGTGGATGGAGAGGAAGAGGAGAAGGGAAGAAAAGCAACCGAGAATTGCTCTCCGATTTCGATATGTTGCTTGAAGGACGAAGGTGTACTTTAACTCTCTTATAACTTTACAAGATTACACGAATAAAGGTTAAAAATGATTTACTCTACTTTTACGACTTTCTTTTAGAAGTTACCCAATATCTCTACTACGTAGAAAATAATTCGTTCACATATAAGCAACGTGATGCTATTGCTAGCATGTGAAAGAAACCCGCTGTTGAATCGTACTGCACAATTTTTTGATGCTATACATAACATATTTTTCTTCACTTAAATGAGCGATAGTAGCCGAAAAGACCCTCTCTCGAGTATTTGATAAAAACTATCTCAAGATTTTTATCTAATCTTAAGATCTTCTGAAAGTTCTCATAGCAACATAGCTAGTTTTTGTTTCATTTTTGATTCGGAATTTCGCACTGGATTTGCTTAAAGCTGTAGTTATGCCAGTTTTCGGCCAGGAGTGAATGCAACTTCGATGCATCGGTCTATTTTGGTCTAGAAAACTTTCTTTAGTTTCTAAACATTGGACGGAAACACAGAAGGTGATTGATATTAACGAGAAATTCTTGAATTTCAGACATAAAAAATGGGAAAGAAAAATCTTCAATAATATGCAGATAACGAAATTCGGAGATTCTTTCTTGAGGTGAGGTGTAGTGATTTTTCGGCCAGAAACTGCTAGAAGAATCTCGAACTGGAGTAGAAAGAATGCGTCTGTTTCGATTGAACTTCGAATGGTTTTTACATGGTTAATGAATTTGTGGATAAAGCGAATAGCGATGGGCCTGAAGAGCATGCACACCACACCAGACTCAAAAATTTAAAAAAATCTTTGATCTCTCGTTGGTATAAAGCTGAATGTCTGTAGTTTTTCGTCTAAAACTCTATGTACAATACGACATATTGGAAAAAGCCTCCAAAAATATGTCTCGTTATCTCATTTTCGGTCAGTTTCGATAGCTTTCTATCCCAAAAAAGTCTGCCCGTTACGCCAGATAAAAGGGTTCGTCTCGAAATCCGGAACAAAAAATCGGGAACTAAACATCCGGAAAAAAACGGCGAAAAGGAGACCCAGGAAGAAAAAAGAAACGGAAAAAACTCAGAAAACATTTTGCAAAAAAAATCCGGAATTTATTTTGCCTGGTGTAGAGTACAGTCATTTTTGCGCAACATACACCGATATTACAGTTAACTAGGGTACAAAACACACATTATCGCAAAAAGTTTATACTTTTGTGCGGGAGAGAGGTTCGCTGTTCTTTAACGCAAAAAACTACAGAGAGAAACCAACATTCACTGGTTTTTGACTGAAAATGGTCGTATTTCACGTCGCAATTATATCGAAACACTTTTTTGTCCAAAGAATGCGTATTTTGTCCCCTCCTAGCTAACGGTGATTTCAGTAAACTTTGGGCAAAAAATGACTGAACTCTACCTCAGGAAACATATTCCGGATTTTTCTCCGACTTGTTATTTTCCGGATTTTTTGCTCCACATTTTTATTCCGATTTGAGACATATTCAGATAAAAGAACATCGAGTCTAGAGTTTACTTCGTTTTTCACTTTTTTACTGCGATTTTTGGATTGCAGTTTTTCGCTTCGGCTGTTTTAATTCCTCATCTTCGGGCAGACACATATAACTCGGTAACATTAGCGGTCACTTTTTGGTAGTCTCACATATTTTATTCGAACACAATTTGAATCTTTTCCTCTTCTGAATCAAAACTGTGTTTTGCTCATGTGTAAACAAAGGTAAAGATAGTGTGCTTCTCTACACATGTGGGCTGGCAAGCAAAAGGCCAAGGTGAGGTGAGGTGAGGCAGACGCGCCTCCTCAACACACCCCCTTTCTTACGTGGGCCAACAATGTAAACAACAGAAAAGTGGATTGAAGAATAGCGCCTGACAATCTAGTTTGTCTATACGGCAGTTGCATAAGAGAGAAACGTGTAACGTGTCTCACCGAGATTATTTTCAACCGCTTTGGGTTGAATTTAATTTTTTTTAACTAAAAATCCTTTACTGTTACCGAAGGTCGAAATTTCCAGTTTTTTCAGTTTTTTTCACCCGTTTTTCGAATTACCAATTCTTTTTCCGAGATCTATCACATTGTTTTTCTCGATTTTTTGCTTGTGGTCTTCTCCCTCATTTTGCCTTCTATAGATTCAAATGGACATATTTGCAACCGTTTTACACACAGCTCTTCTTTTAGTCCGACCGAGAAGCTGGTAGTCCCCTGGTGGAAGAGATGGTGGTAGTGGCTTCTCATTCTTCTCCTTGCAATTTTCCTGGCTACTTTACCGGTCTGGAGAAAACGACTGGCTTCAGTAGTGGAGACAACTGAGAAGAATGATGGTAAATGTAATACGAGTTACAAAAGCTACCAAAAATTAAGCGTGATTCTATAAGCATTGCGCACGGTTCGTGCCAAATGGGCACATTTGTCTTAAACAGTGCTTTATTTCTTCGAATTTTGAATTAGATTTGGAACTGCACTTGTTCGAAAGCTTTTTTGGCGAATTTTTGAGCATGTTTCCAGCTTCGAAATTCCAAAAGCGGAAGTTGAACATCAGCAAGTAAAAAATCTTGAATGAAAAATCCATTTAAATGAAGAAAAGAATGGGAAAAGATGAGAAAAGGTCATTTTTAGGCATTTTTTTCTAACTCAGTTTTTCAGGTAGCTTATATACTTTCAAACAAAAAATTAATGCATCGTTTTTCACGTAATAACTTCGAGTTTTTGTCCAAGGTCTTTTATTTCCTTATAGTTATTGCCATTTTTTTCGACTCAAATCTTTGTTTTTCTTTTTTACCTCTAGCTTCGAGCTCGATTTTTTTCTTCTAGAGATTTGATCCTCTCATTTTTGTCTCAAAATTTTTTACTACCGTTTATCTCAAAAATTTGGAACTCCGACACTTACTCGAATATATTCGTCGAATTCCAGGAGTACGTGTAAAAACATTTTTCCTAAAAATTTTTTTTGAACAAGACGTTTCCGCTGAACACATAACAACCTATTTCTTACAATATTCACAAAAACAATTTCTCTGTAGTTCTCACATTCGACGACAAGGATCCGGAAGAACCATCCCACGTCAACCTAGTAGCTCCTCCTGTCACCACGTCTTTCGACGATCCGCATGGTCGAAACTCTTCAATGTCCCTAGCATTGATCCTTGCTCTCGTAGCCGTACTTCTTCTCCTCGTTTCTCTTTCTGTTCTGGTAACGAATTCAGGAGAAAAAGGAGAAGAAGAAGAACATTCGACTGCTTCAATCGAGTATGCCAACCGACTTAGACACGTCAGATACGAAGTTGACGACGACGTCGACAGCAACGAACACCCCAATAACACCGATGAACGGAGAAGAAATGACACCTTCATCAGTGATGTTCACACCTGAAACACCTAATTTGACGAATTATGCTGACGACGGTCGAGCTCTTACTCCCTCTGTTCAGATGCAAACTTTCGACTCTTTTCAATCCCCATTGTAGTTTCGTTACTGAGTAACGATATCACATGGTAAACTTTTCAAAGTTTTCGAAACATTGGAATGAGCGTCAAAGTTTAGTCGAGAAGTAAAAAATTATACGTTTGCTTGTTCAAGCTGAGCGCTGTTTTGTCAAAAGATTTGTACTAAACACCTCTGTACACTAAATGCTTGAAACTAAACAGTGAAAATATATAAACTTGCTATCTTTCTTGAGCTAGCTGAAAACAATTCCCATTTTGTCGTATTATTAAAAGTTCATCCGTATTTAGAATTAAAAATCCGGGTAAAAGAAAGCCCGAAAAAAATTAGGAAGGTAAATATACTGAAATTTTACTCCAAACAGAGGCGTAGTAACGTGGGTAGGCGGGGGAGCCTCGCCCCCCTGGAAAACGACTGAGGGGGCGGCTGCTGGGCTGGCTCCCCTACTACAAAATTATCCGTCTCAGAACGACCGATATTTGGAAAATGATCCGCTTGACTTACGATATTCGCCTTTTAATCCGTGTTTCAAATAAAGGACGTACGGTTATTAAACTACCAGTGTAACATTGGTCTGTGTCGAACAGCAGGAAAGTGACACCTGGTAGAAGTGACGATGAACATTTCCTAGGTAACAAAGGGGTATATGGCCGCTTTTTTCCTCGTGATGAAACCTCTCTTGAGAAAGTTGTTTCCATCAAAAAGAGTTATGAAGAGAACACTCGAAGGGTGTGGTTTTACTGTTGAAAAAAAGTCGAAAGCGTCTAGTGAACCGACGAAAAGTGTCGAGTGTTCTACGGCGAATGACGATGAGAAGGCAAGAGAGTCTAGTCCCCATGTCGAGGTGGCTGCTACTTCGTCTCTCCCAGACATAAACAAAACGCCTTCTCGCTCTGCTACTCTCATCTCTACCCCGGATTCAAGTGATCACTCTCGACGTCCCTCCTCTAGCACATCAACAGCAGAAACATGCTTGGCAGAATGCTGTGCCAGTTCGACTGCCTTTCAGTCAGAAGACGAAAGCAGCATAAGGAAGGACCAAGGGCGTTCATTTCAGCCGAAATGGTTTCGTCAATTTCCATGGCTGACATTTTGCAAGGTAACCGAAAGCTCTTTCTTTTGTTCTGTCTTTGAGACAGAACACTTTTGTAAAAATCGTTAGGAAACGAACATAATGTGAAGTCATTTATTAATGCAAATCTAATAGAAATACCCGAGAATTTTATTACACTTTTTCGAGTCGGTGATAATATTCGGTAAAGTCTTTCCGAAAAGTGCAATTAGAAAAATGCTAATAAAAGCATGGTAGAATCTTTACCTAGATTGCGCAGTGTACTATATGCATCAGTCAAACATCTATTTTGTTCTTCACGTTTAATATTTTTCTTTCAAAAAGAGTGTGAGTACTAAATTGTCTAAAAATGACGAAAGTTCTTTGATATATCTGGCGAGTCTAATTTTTTCACACTTGGGCAAAAAGTTGTTTTAAGGTTCATTACAAAGCCGAGTTGTTTTAGCATTCAAAAGCATTAAAAATTCCAATGTCTGGCCATCTGAATCAAATACCAAGAATTCTTTTTTTTAACTATTTTTATAGCGAGTACAAACGACATTTGAAATCTTAGCACTTATCACACTTCAAAGTAAGGTGAAGTAAAAAAGGACGCACACTAAATTTAAAACTCTCATTGTCAGATCCGCCAAAGTGTCTTCTGCCATCCTTGTCGCCTCGCTCTACAGTCAGGCCGCCATCCCGCAGGCAGCAAGTACAAAGAGCCAACCTTCTTAACTCAAGGATATAACAGGTGGAAGAAAGGCGTAGAGAAGTTCGAGACACATGCCAAGTCGAAAAATCATGTTGCCTGTGATTATGCTGCCAATCAGAAAACAAGTATCAGCGTTCAACTGAATTCAGCTCTCGTCCGCCAGCAAAGTGTCCGCCAACGATGCTTGCTCGCCGAAGTCACGTCCGTTCTTTTCCTCACGCGGCAAGGACTCGTCCTTAGGGAGCATTCAGAAATAGAATCGAACTTGATTCAACTTCTGAAACTTCGAAGCAACGAAATCGAGGGATTAGACGGTTTTCTTCGCAACAAGAACTATCTCTCACCGGAGGTTGTAAACGAGATCATGGAAAATGTTGGGTTGACAATTCTGCGCATAGTTCTGAAAAATGTGAGTAAAGTTCTCGCTTAAAAGGTCTAGGATGAAAAATGTGCAGCAAATAGAGTACTTCACTTCAACAGTTTGACGGAATGCTTATCTGAAAATAATTGCCGACTTATGCTAACTCATTCGAAAAATAATGAACGTGACCTGTTAAAAAACTATTTAAAGCATACCTTCTTTTTCGAATTGCACTTTTTTACACGCCGCCTACGAAAAAAGAACAGTATTATTCACATGGATAAAAGAAACATGCTGAAACTTGTACATTTTATTTCTTTTTATTATGCCAGCATCAGAAATGATGTAAGAATTCTTCCCATACTCTTGGCCAAGTTACCGAAATAAATGATCGAGAAAGCTCACTAAAAGAGTAGAGAGAAAAGTTTATTATCTCTTTTCAGGCGGTGCCACGACAGTTTTATTCCCTCATTTGTGGACGAAACAACGGACGAAAGCTGCAAGGAGCAGTTGTGTATCACCATACGAACAGTTGATGAAAAGTACGCGATATGCGATATGCAAAAACAACCGAAGGCTACTTACGTGCATTGTACAGCACATTCCCTCGACTTGGCCCTGCAAGATCTAACTCGTCGTTGTGATACCATCGGCACGACTCTCTCCCTCGCCAGAGACATCATCACCTTTCTTCAGCGGTCACCGAAGCGCCTTTCCATTTCCGACACCCTGTCGAGAAGTGCAGGCGAAACTGCTTTCCGTCTAAAGCCACTCTGTCCTACCCGATGGACTGTGAGAGCGACGGCGATGAAGTCCATTCCAGACAACTATGAAAAAGGCGAGTGTGTTTAAAGCAGTATAGTGAATGATTTAAAAGATCTAACTATTTCGAAGGAACACTCACTAAAATAATTCAATAAAATTTTCTGGCTATTAACATAAACCTTCCAGTTTTACTTACTCGATAGTTTAGAAAAAATGTTCTCTACGAAACAATTTCAGTAAATACTTAAGAGACGGTCCACGACTCCACTACCAAAATTTTTAACTTTGTCCGCCACACTTTTTTACATTTGGTCCCAAATATCATAGATCGATGCAAAAACGGTCGCCATTGACGTTTCTGAAAACCAGACCTCATATAAGGTTCACGTTCAAAAGTTAAACTAATTTTACTGAGCGCATACCACTTTTGGGGGTAAAAGTGTGGTCCAGTCTACCTCGCGTTTGAGAATTCCAAACTAAATAATTATATCATACAACGATAGAGCACGGTTTTTTGTGCCCAGATATGTCTAGAGACCTGACTTTCATTACTTCCTGCCTAGGCAGCAAGTCGAAATGAAAAAAATAGTTTTCGCACTTTTTTGTGTGCTCCCATTTTGACCCACCTGCTATCATCGTCCCACGGGGCACTTTTCTTAGGTTAGTGCAGCTTTAGTTGAGCTCTCATTTTATGGAAACGGTTTTCGAAAAAAAGCTGGGCAAAAAAGGAGAGGTTCGAAATACTGAGCCTAAGTCGACATATTGGCACCTCGATTTCGAGATTTTTTTATTATTTCTGCATTTTAAATGAACTGATTTAGCGTAAATCGTATTCTCCGATCAAAATCGAGTCGAACTAGGTATTCTCAAAGCGAAGAAACGATAAAAAATTTGAAAACTTTCTCGACACCTCGTCCTCTCGTCACTGTGACCAAACAATTTTTCGAACGAATTTCCTTCCAAAATTAGCCAGAGTCGGAGAGCACCGCCAAAACTTCAAAGTTAACTAGTTTTCAACACTTATTCGTTGATAGAAAGGCCTGGCAGGTCAGTCATGTGGTAGTCTGAGAGCTCTTATGGTAAATCTATGCCTATTAGTTCTTTTCTATTCCAGAACTTAACTTTTCCACTTCAAAACTTACTTTTTCCGTCTCGATGTACTTATAATATCACTTCAAGAAGCATGACACCGCATGACAACTCACTTTGAAGGTGGCACTGCGGGATCAGTTATAGGCCTTTTATTCCTTCTTCTAGAGAGATTTTTCGCCCGAGAGGTTTACTAAAGCAACTGTGAAAACGTACACCAAACGTATTAAAAGTTCAGTGTTACTTTTATATAATGTTTGAGTTGGATAAAAAGCTTTTTGTCGCACGCAGTCTGCCTTTTTGAGCGTAATGAAGTCAGGGTTGCTTAGCTTATGACCGGACTAAACAATTTCTGACTAAATAGATTTTCTTTTTTTAAGTTATACAAACTGCAACTCTAAGAGTCTGAAACTACGTTAGATGAATGGACGACTATGGTCGGAAAGATTCTCATCCGTTATCTTGTGTAGTTTTCGATGGCTTTACTCCAAACTAAACAGGACTTCACCTAGGCGTCAATATGTACTCAAGCTGAAATGTCAAAAGTAAAGGAAAAAGAGTAGCATATATTTGTTTGCGGAGAAATCTACTTTGAACAGTAAGTTGCCGGGGCTAGCGTAGTGGCTTCGCCGCCTGACTGCAAAGTCAAGGCTCAAGGGATCGAATCTCTGCCCCGGCACCAGCTGTTCATTATGGCAAGTTTGACCGAGCAAGCCGTGAACACAACCAATAATTAACAGCCGCAACACAAGCGCAAGCAAACCCACAGCATCGGTTCCTTTGTTCTTTTCTGTTCTGTTGAATTAAAAGACTTCTGTCATGTGACTACTTTACTACTAAAATTACTAGCGTCTAGCTCTCCTTTCTTTTACTCCTGCGTTCATACTCAATTCATGTCTAACATTGTGGAGACGGTCACATGGTTCTTAACAAATTATCAATTCGAAACGCGGAAAAATTATACTTTTTAATTCAATAAAATCCAATATAATATTAAAATGAGCACCACTCTCAGTTTTTCATGTATAAAATGGCTCTTTGTCAGAAGTAAAAATTTTGGCTCTCTTAGATTATTTTACGAAATTGTGAAGAAGAGTATGCTGTGTTAAATCATTTAACATTAAATATTAAAATTTTTGCAAAAGTAAATTTAACATCAGTACCACTATCAGCTCCTGCACCATTAACAAATTTAACAAGAATAACAACAACATGGGCCATTGGTTAGAATAGTATGGTTATATGGTTGTTCATTTGTATGTGTTTTTTCGTTTTATTTGTGCTTCTCTTTCTTGCTGTGTGTGTATATTATAAATTATCATGTTTTCATCGTCGTTCATCTCAGCATCCAGATTCGTTGCCGCCGGAAGTATGATCAGATGCCGATCAGTGCATGACGTTTATTTTAGAAGCACATTATACATTTGATAATACTTCTGATATAAAAACATTAGATTAAAATGGCTACAATTTGTTTGCTATGTAAATTTACTTAAATGCTAAGTTGACTTTTGCCAAGTAAAATTTGTATCTACTCAGTAAATAATTTGAATACTAAGTGGAATTATTGAACGTTCAATCAATCTAAATTTTCTCAGTAATGAAAATATTCGCTAAGTCTGATAGTTAATATACAAGTAAAATATTTTTTCGTTAAGTTATTAAATTAAAATTATAGTTATAAAACATTCGATAAGTAAAAATTATTACTAATAAGTAATTTATAATTCAGACAAAGTAAGTTATCCCAGACAAGATGAAGATTCTTTTGCTGGTGGTATGACGTATACATTTTCTCTTTTGCTTTCTTTCTATCAGTGTTGACATAGCACTGTTACATATGTATATTCCACAAGGGGGAGAAAGCGCATTCAGCCACTCCGCGGAGTTGTGTTATCTACGGGTATTATCTATGCAGTGAAATGTGTGATAATCACAAGAACTCCTTTGTTTTAGATCTTTTAGTAAAAGCTGGAGCTCTTAATTTTACTCTCAACTTCTACTAGTCGTTAAGCCCTAGTTTAAGTCAAGTGAGACAAGAAATTCTCTCAGTTACCTACCGCGGCTGTTCATACTGTATAAATTGAAAACTTTCTCATGTTACACACCTGTTGAGTAAGAGGATAGAAGAAGACCACTTTGTTAATCCAGAAGCCTTTGATTTAGCGCTGACGGGATTAAAATTCCTTAAGTTCACTGCACTCCGAGCCACTCCGGGCACTCCGCGGAGTGCGCTTTTCCCCTCCTTGATATTCCACCTATATTTTCTTTCGTTCTGACGACCACGAATAACACATAATTGGTATGGCAATTAGATTGAAGTTTTGCAAACCACCCTCAGCAGCAAAGGATATACCCTTAGGTGAAAAAAGAAAAGGAGGGCGACCACGAAAAGCAACAAAAGCTTTATTAATACAATAACTGTATAATTAAATTTTTTCTTATATATTTATGTCTCTTTACTTAACAAAATTTGTATATTTACCTATCGATTTACAATATTTCGTCTAGAAAATCAAACTTTTTCATTTAGAGTTTAAATAAAACACTGAATAGAAATATTTTTTTTACTTAGAACTACTTTCAATTAGGAGTGGCACTTTACCTTTACTAGTAACGAGATTAGTTACTCATTACCAGTAACCATATAACTGGTTCAGTTACTCGTTACTAGTAACCAGTAACTAACTAATTTAGCTACTTCGTTACTCTCCCGATGGTAACGAAGTAACAAAAATGTTTTTTAAGGAAAAAGGCATGTTCAACTTCGATATTTTCTGTCGTTCTAGCATATAAATCTGATACAGCGACATTACCGCGACTAACAATACCGCGAACGACATTACCGCGACTAATAATACCGCGAACGACATTACCGCGAATACAAAAAACGACATTCCCGCGAAGACTTGTTTATCGGAAAAGACGAATAAATGAGGCCGGTTTTGTATTTTGTACATCATGTTTTCAAACTTAACTGAAGTTATGTGATGATTAGTCATTATCTGATACAGTCACAAATATCTAGGTTCGCATCACGAAAATATGTTTTGTGTGAAACTACTTTTCGAACTCACTCTCACAATGCCCTCCCGCGAGCACTGCCAAAAATATCCAAATGTGTACTATGAACATTCGTGGAAGAGTTGGGATCCTGTTCACGGAAAGGTCGTGTCACGGGTTTCGCACTGCTATAAATAGTGAGCTTCAGTGTATCGTGTACCGAAGAGAAAACCGGTCAAACACGATAAGCAATGAAACTAGATATCTGTAATTGTATTACATATTGCCCAGGTTTCAAAAACATGATATACAAAAAACAAAATCAGGCTCATTTATTCTTTTTTTCCAATAAACGAGTCTTCGCGGTAATGTCGTGTCACGTATAAATCTTGATATGAAAAGATGACGCAGCGTCATCTTGTTTCCTTTTAGTCGAAAATAAGTGATTTATTCTTGATCTTACTTCTCCATTGGCACAAATATTAGACGAAAGGTAAAGAACGATAACGCTGTCCCCCCAAGCATGTTTTATATACAAAGATCAAAGAAAAATGTGAGAGAAACTAATCGAGTTTTATATAGTTCCATCCAACTTGTTATCTAGATCATGAATATCAACCTTTTTTACATAAAAAGCCTTTGCTGAGCATAGGCTTTAATGAGCAAAGTTTGCTCTTTAAAAAGAAAAAGGTTTTTGTTTTTCTCATCGTGAAATATATGTGAGAAAGGAAGAAGATAACGCAACCCTTTGCTCTCTTTTTCTGTTTGACTACTTTATGTCTTGCGAAATCCTTGTTTTACCATCTTTTTCAGTCTACGGACCAAGAACAGAATATTCGTTTTTCATTACCAAAAATGTTTTAAAACATCCTCAGAAGATTACTCATTTCTGTCTTATTATTGATCAATAAAAGAACTTTGGTCATATTAGGGAAAAGTGACTTTTCATATCAAGATTTATATGTCAGAATGACAGAGAATATTGAAAAGAAGCTGAAAATGGCTTTTTCCTTAAAAAGAAATTTCATTACTTCGTTACTTTCTCGAGACTAATGAAGTAACTAGATTAATTACTTATAGTACTGGTAACTAGTAATTACTAATAGTAACTATATTAGTTACTCGTTACTGGTAACGCGTAACTACAATAATTACTTCTTTACTAGTAACGAGTAACTAAGTTCGTTACTTTACCTGGTAAAGTAACACCGAGTAACTAGTAAAGTGCCACCCCTATTTTCAACAAATTACTTAGAAAAAATTGAATTTTTTACTTAGCTTTTATTAAAAATTACTTTGCATTTAAATAGGAACCGATTGAAATACTTTTTCTTCTTTTGTTTTGGTCCAGCAGCCTGACAGGCTGAGTTGTGTATTACGTTTTCGTTTTCTTACTTATTTCTTATAACCTTTATTTTCGACCAGTCAGATGTTCAAGTAGGTGAAAATATTTTTAATTAGTTATTCTCAAGTTGAAAATATGCCCTTAGATTTACATTTTGAAATGATCTTTTCTTCCACTTGATTCAACGATTCGTGGACAAGAATTTAAAAGAGAACGCAATTAGATTGGAAGAGGACGTTTTGAATGTTTCGGAGAACGCAAATTAATTGAGATAGAAAGAGAACCTATTTTTTTAAATTAAAAAGATTTAATTTTTACTATTTTCTCAATGTGTGTCTGAACACACTGATAACCAAATAAGTAATCATAAAATAATGAATAACCATATAAGGCAATCGCAATGCTCTTGGCATGTTGATTCATTTAGGCTATTATTTTGTTCAAGACCCATCAAAATTAGAAAATTTCAGCAAAAGACGTGGTCAGCAGTTACAATTTATTACTAGATAAATAAATTGCGCCGTTTCTAGAATAAATGGCTTACCCACAGTATTTCTAGAATAAATGGCTCCCTATCGTGGAAAGAAAAAATGTATTCTAGGAGAGACTCTTCAGCATAAATGGCGATTTTCCTACCAAAAATGGCTGTGCCATTTATTAACCGCTAGCATAAATAGCACAGTCATTTATTACTCTACAGCATAAACGGCTCTTTGTATTTCATAATTTGTCTATTCGGGAGGGTTGTCTAGCATAAATGGCTAATTTCTGGCATAAATGGCTCTGCCATTTATTAACCTCTAGCATAAACGGCATAGCCATTTATTACTCTCCAGCATAAACGGCTCTTTCTATTTCATAAAAACGTCATATTATTGGTAATTCAGTTATAAATTAAATAGTTTTGGTTCCAATGGTTGTTTATCTTCCGTGTCATACAAAACATAAATAGAAAATTGTTCTTCACCTGTTATAATTACGAAAGAAAACAGAGTTATCAAAACAGGATTAGTTATGTACCATACGCCTCACCCTTCAATATTAAAACTAGTTTTTGAAGAATTATCTTTATTTTACTCTTTTTTTGAGTTATTTTCTCACAAGGGTACTTGCTCAAATTGCTTTATCGAACATATTAATATAAAATAAGGGCATTACGTGCTCTAGGGCTTCTTCGAATTTATCTTTAGTTCTTCATTTCGTCGGTCACTTTATGGTGACTAGCAGTTACAATTTCAAGCCCGTAATGGCTATAATTGCAGACAAATGTTTGTGTGAGAACAGAAAAGGCTGTGGTTAGAAGTTCGCAGTTTTTCGGTGACAGCATACAAAAGCTTTTACTCTTGTCTCATTGAAAATCAAGCAGAAGTTTCACAAAAAAAGATTTTTTTTTCAGTTTTTATAAAAACCAAGATAGTATTCGATGTCACATTTTCTCTGTCTGTTAAAACTATAACATATGATTTTGTTCTGTTTATGAATTGTTAGATAAGAATAGTATGGTGAAGACTACTCCTACCTTGCATTTAAATCTGTTGCGTTTCTTTACTGGAATCAAATTCATATGTGAGCCTCTTATCACCTTTTGTGTAATATCATCACTAAAAACACAAGAAACTAAATCGATTCGTATGAAATAAAACGTAAGTGTTAATAAAAGCGATTCGAATCAAAAGTATCGCTGTGTTTAAAAAGTAAAAGTATTCAGGATAGATTAAAAAACATTTTATTCTAGCTGATGCTTCTAAACGTAAATAAAAGAGGAAAAAAAGCATTATAAGACTACAAAAAGGGTTTGAAAATCGAAGTTTCGAAATTATTGATAGCTATGATCATATATATTCTTAACACATTCTAGAACGTAAACTGTAATGTAAACTACACATGCGTTTGGGGAGAAAAATATGCCTCTAATAAGAACCCGTCTCCTTTAGTCTAATAATTTTAGAGTATGTTTTAGTGATTTTGGGGTAGAACATACGGCTGATGGAACCAATGAACTGGATTTTATTCCCAGTAAAGACGTAAACTCTTTGATTCAGTTCCATCAGCTGTGTAGTGTTCTGTTGTGGTTTGCCTTCTTTCTGTTCCTCTCACTCAACAAAAAGACGTTATTTTTCTTGCGAACCATGAACACGAGCTTATCATCATCATGAACAAGTTGTCAAGCTTAGGCGCAAGAAAGAAACTGATCTTCAGATAACCACTCCGCCTCCAAGATCCAGCAGTTAGAATGTCGTTTGCTCGCTTCGGTTAATAATTATTTCATACGGATAACGAAAGGCTCTCGTGCTCCATTAGACCCAAATCGATCAGCGGCTTGTTCACGTAACGCGCTACTTCGTTGCGGAAGTCTTTTTGTCGAAAATCTGGGAATCCATTTGTACCAGGCTGTAGAGCGGTTCTCGGGAAAATCTAAATGAGCCATTTTGTTCAGAATTCGATGCTGATTCCAACCATGTATAAATATCATGGAAAAAACCTGGCCGGAAAAATCTACATTCCGAAAGCAGTATTTCGGGTGGACGCAGTGACAACCTTAAAATTGCGTTATAGTGTAACGAAAAACGTTACAGTGTAACGAAAAACGTTACAGTGTAACGAAAAACGTTACAGTGTAACGAAAAACGTTACAGTGTAACGGTAGTATAATTGAGTTTTTTAATTACGGAAAACAAATAGTGCCTTGATCATTTCACCATTCGATAGCAAATTTCGTCTTCTACAAAAATGCCTCAAGTGAATTTTTGCTTCGCTGAGAAACTTCGCAGAAATTTCGCACTTTATGACAGGCACTCGGAAAAAAAAGGGCCTTTTTCGTTACAGTGTAACGGCCTGGTAAATTGCACCTAGCTCCTCCAAAATTAAATCAAATTTTT